>SMMW01000585.1:5040000-5285000 GCA_004794655.1 Marisa cornuarietis
TCGGACATTGTTTGCACTGCAGACCGAGTGACAAAACAAACAAACCATCTATACCCCACTGTATGTATGCATGTATGATGACTGTAGATCAATGCGTGATTGTGTCACCATTAGCGTCTATGTCTGTGTCGCTATGTTTCTTTTTACAAATAGAGAATGGGCAATGGATGAACTTTGGAAAAAGAGGTATGAGAAATTGAATGTATCTATGCATGTATCTATAGCCACCACTTGCTGGTTCCAACGGCCGGGTGGATTGCCTGCCTACAAGGGCATCACCAGAACCACAGTGACTGGCATCAACTGTGCTGACTGGAGCAACCCTCAACCCCTCCTTAAGACTTATTACTACACCATCGATTCTAGCTTCATCATGGACGGCAGCAAAGCCAACGCCAAAAACTACTGCCGCATCTTCAACGACGGCTACAAAACCACCTGGTGCTACACCACAGTTCCAGGTGTAGTGTTTGCAAACTGCGATGTCCCGGAGTGTCCATTTATACCAGGAGTGGTGACTGTTTAAATCAGGATTTGTTTACAGTGCCTGCGGCTGTCCATTCCTGTCAATCGCCAACAAGGTATCGCATTGTAGTTAGTAAAAGCCAGATTGGTGTCCTTAGTCCAGTTTAGGATTAGGAGTTGGAGTGTTCCCATTAGGAGTTTTGCCCATTGTGTAAATTCGTATAATAAAAAAAACAGCTTGTGTCCTGAACAGAATAAGAAGTCCTGAAAACTTTTAGGGGAAATATTGCAACACAGCTGTCAGTAATCTAGAAGCGCTGACTGCTGAGGTTGGTTTATTCTATAAGGCGATTTCTAGGAGACACATAAGTTGGTTTATTCTATAAGGAAAAACAAAAGAAAAAGTTCTACATCCTTGTAAAGAAGAGGCAAAGACAGATTAGGATTCCTAGAAAATCGTGTCGTTTACCGTGGGTCAGTGTATCGATGTTGAGATATTCAGCTTCTTAACTTTCTGTCGACTGTTTTTGAAAACCCGATATTTGACTAGCTGCTGTTGTTTCATATTCGTATTGACACCATGATTTCAAACAAATTCTACGTCCACGACTGCTATGACACCCACATAGAGAGTTTTGTAGCGCCTTTTTTCTAAAGAAGAGCGAGCAGTTACCATCGTAAACCATAGAACATTTGCCGATGAAAAATGATGAAATCGCTGACATATTATATGACAAGGACGGTATGTGTGGAAAGAGCTTTTCCCTGTTATCCATCAAAATCCTTTGGATTTATTTGAGGTGCGTGGGTACCTTTTATCCAATATACCACATCTCATAATCTGTTATAATGTATAACCTATTGTTCTATTGTACTATTATTCTACTCAATATTGTTCAGTGCTGTTTATTGATCAAATGTACATAAAGGTGATTGATGTACAATTTTAGATATTTAGATTTTAGTTTAGATATCACGTATCTTTTAAATTTAAACATTTTATTTAATTCTGTAGTTCCGAAGTAAAGCCGAAGTTTTGTTATCTTTGTTGTTCTTGATGTTTCTGTCGTGCGGTGGTCGAATCGGAAGATAGTCTAATCAAACCAGTTACCGATTACATGCATGTCTGTGCACATGTATACTAGTTTCTTCGAACAGTCAAGGAATTTTTTTGTCAGTATGTTCCACTGCATTAGAGGTAAAATGAATAGCAGAGATATCTGTGTATCCATTTCATTTCATTTACAGTTTTACTTTTGAAACCGAAAGCTAGACGAAGTAATATATTTTTTTAAAATAATTGTACAGCATCAGCTCGACAGGACTGAACCTGTTTGTTGATCAAGGTTTAGTCAACTGATTTTTTTTAAGTTCAGTGAAATAATAGACCATAAGCGATGAAATTTAAAAAAATGAACGTGGCGCCCAGTGGCCTAACAAACTGTACGAGATAATTAATAATAGTTCATCCCTATGGTGTATATATGCTTTTATGTGCTTTGCGCAGGCAAGTGTGTGTGTGCGTGTGCGTGTGTGTGTGTGTGTGTGTGTGTCTGTGTGTGTGAGAGAGAGAGAGAAACAGAGAGAGAAGAAATGCAAGTGAACAAGTCCTTTTTTTTCAACAACGCACCTTTCATGAATAATGAATTCCAGGTTACGCCACATTAAAAGAAACAACGGGTGAGAAAAAGCATTGTCAATGTAACAAGTGCACATTGTTTCGCCTGTAGTTTATTTATGCCTTCGCAGAGTTCATGTTGTTCTCAACCCTGCAACTTAAACGGGAAAGAATGAGTGGACCGGACCGTGCCCACCGTGAAAAGCGGAGACAGCTCTTGGCTCGCCTCGGTCACAGCTTCCACGGTTCATACATCCGCTGAGCTACTGCGCATTCATTCTCAAAAAAAAAAAAGACGACTGACTGAATTATTGTTACTTGTTAAAGAATTTTCGCATGAACAACTTTACTATTTCGCATAATGCAGGAATTGATACATGAACTGATTGAAATACATTTTAAAAAGCGAATCGATAAGGGGATACACGTGTCAGAGCCTTGATTGGACAGTAATAACATGCATCTATGCATTAATAACGCAGACAGTTTATATGTAATAGATATATGCACACCATGTGTATATAACATTCATTTGAGAAATAACCATCCTTTCTTTATCGTCTTAACGACAAGATCTCCTTCCTATATTTGTTGTTTTGTTGCTGTGCCTCTTTTTGTTTGTTGATGTGTTTTGGTTTATGCCTGTGTTTAGTTATGTTCAGTCTAAGAATATATTTGTACATTTACGCATTTATCTTTATTTATATTCGAAAAGCGCATTGTGCCTACTGTAAAGCGTAGAAATTTTACAGAATTTTATTCAGAAGAATACTTTTATTACTGACTTCTGCCAGATTGCAGCTAAATGACATTCTGGCGCTCGCGCGCGCACACACACACACAGAGATATAAATGGGAGAGAGAGATTCACCTACTCTTCGCTGGAAAATGTCTTTTAAAATAGAAATGTGTTAAAGTTGAAAAAATATGACTGTTTCGTTAATTTTGTTTTATCTTAAAGTTGCCATCCGTTACTATAAAATCGCTTACTACTTCATTGCTTTCGAAAAGTGTCGTGTGGACCGCATGGTCTTTAACAAGTAAATGCAGCAGACGTAGCTTTTCTCCCTGGGCGCGCCCTTGCCCACTTGCTCTCTGTCTCTCTGCTAGCTACGTCTCCGTCAGCTTGTCGTAACACCTGTTCAGGTCGTCCATGGGGACCAGCGGTATGACCCCGGACTGGCGCTCCACGTGCGGCTCGAAAGACTGCGCGAGAGAGCGCGAGACGATGGAGGAAGTGAGCCAATCACCGGCGAGGTTCTTGACCAGCGCCACGGCCATCAGCGGTCCGCAGGAATCAGCTGCCAGTGCTAGCACCAGTCGCCCGTCCCACCCCAACAGCTGGCTGAAGCGCGGGTACATCGTCTCCGGGGTGGCAGACTCCTCCCGCTCTGCGCCCAGCGCCGCCTCCAGGTAGCGCCGGACCGGGTAGTCGCTGATGCCCGGCACCGCCACGCGGGTCACCCAGATGAGAAGGTCAAGGCCGGTGACGATGGTGAGGAGAAGGAACATGTAGAAGAGGAAAGTGAAGCCTTTGCTGTACACCTGTCAGACCGATGAGTACAACATGTCAGTGAAAACAAGTTCCCATTCGATTCTGTGTCTCCCCTACTCCCCCTGTTCCCCATCCCCCGTCAGTGTTATCAATAGATGTTAAGATTTGCACGTACTGTGACACAATCGAAATCTCTTATGACTGTTGGCCTGTAGTTCAGCTTGAGGTCAGGACACAGGACACAGGACACAGGTGCTGTGCAGTATACTCTTGTTCTTACATTAATCCCCACAGCTACATACATCAAAACTTACACATTTGTACAGGAACACACACACACACACACACACACACACACACACACACACACACACACACACACGTGCAGTCAGGCAGACTGGCAGGCTATTAGAAGTTTGCTGCTGCTGCTGCTGCTGCTGCTGCTGCTGCTGCTGCTGCTACATGCTGAGCTAGCATCGTCATGCATCTCTGACCTCATTGATCGGGAGGAAGCACTGGACACTGAAGTGTCGTAAGGTGCTCATCTGGTAGACAGCAAACGTACACACAAAGTCTTCTCGCGGCAGAGTAGTGTTGAGGTCGCTGCCTGCGTGCCAGGGCTGGAAGAGGAGCTGCGGCTCGAAAAGCGTGGACGCGAGGACCGCCTGCACGAGGCACGTGACCACAAGGAGCAGCTTCCGGACCACTGAGGCAAGAGCCAGCGCAGAGTTGCCTCGTTTGAGGGCGGTGACCATCAGACTGGCCGTGTCACGCGCCAACGGGTGACGGTCATCGTGAGGCAGGCCCTGCATGTCTCTCAGATTCTGCAGCAGAAGGTGCGCATCCACCCACAAGAAGCGCGAAAGGAGGCTCCACATCGCATGAGGTACGAGGCACAGCAAAGCCGACACGGCCAGAGCCAGCGGCACCCACAGGTGGTAGGATGTTATTATCGACCCCTGCTGCGACACTGGTAGAGCCTGAGAGTAAAAAGCGTGAGCAAGCCTTTTCTTAGAGATATCTAAACCTTCGCTGAATGTCCCTTAGCCTAGCGCCGTATCATAGGGATGTAAATGAGTGCGTGGGTGTAGTTTGTGATCGCATCCCTCTCTTTCCGCATCCGTTCCTAATACGACAGTCTCCATATGTAATGGACGTGTGTGGTCCATAGGATGAGGTCGGGGTTTTTTCCCGCTGCAACCCCAAATGGGCCTCAGAAATACCTGTTCTGAAGCTGAGTGTACTAACCCCTGGAGTTAAAGTAATATTATAACGCCACCTTAAGCAAACTCATTATATATGGGTGGAAAGTACAAACAACAAAAGAGTTATAGACGATAATAGCAGCTATCCCCCCCCCATTCACTACGTTTGCATGACACGAAATATGACTGGGTGGTAAGACAGCGATACTTCGAGATGTCAAGTATGAGAAAATAGCTACAGCGCTATCTTGCTTTAAGCTAGATTTCGTTCGTTCGTGGGGAAGGAACAACTTTAAAGAGATGTCTTTATTCACTTCGTTGTGTGCGTAGTCTCAATATCTTGTTAGTTCTGTGTAGATATCGATATTAGCTTTTTTTCCCAGACGCCGCTTAATTTTATAAATCATAAATCAGTTGATATCACAAGTTGTAAAAATCTCGACCTACAGCAGGGCCTCTGGCAGCATGCCTGATGGTACTTTTGTTGAAATGTATGTTTGTTGTAGGAAGCCTACCACAAAGCGTGTAGGTCTGTGTACTTGCATAAGCGAAAAACACAGCGACGATCATTTTTTTCTCACCTCATTTCTGGAAAACACGTTGTATTTTTCTTCTTGGAGGCATTTCTGGTGATAGTAAGATGTCTGCATCATGGTCATTTCCGCTGGCCCATAGCACGTGATGGGACTTGTCACGTAACGTAGCAACAAGGACATGAAGGCCAGGCTTGCTAGTAGCAGGGTTGACCAAAAGCTGACTACCTTGTCAGCCCAACTGTAGTCGTTCCGAAACATAGTCTGAAAAACAATCATTAGACGGATAATTTAAGCGTAATCACGATACAATCATTAACTAATAACAATGATGCCTGACAAAGTAAACGATTTCTTTACGGCGTGAAATCTTGATCCTATAAGATTCAAAACGGTGTATCTATCAATAAGCTCAATTCTATAATTTACTTGCCTGTCACTTTAAGGTGTTCAACAGTCCAGAAACAAGAAGTGTTCAATCTTCTCTTCACCTGCGTGGAGTCTGACAGCGGTCCTGTCGAATGTTGTAGTCAGTAAGACCCAAAGCATCTTTGTTAAGCCCTGCATGGATCCTGAATCGTTGTTAAATTTAGTCATAATCAGGATCTGCAAGCACTTTGGTGGACTATACGTATCCGTTGTGGGTGCAATGAGTAAGCTAGAGGTGACAAACCCGGATGCCAGCCCAGCGCTAGACGAAGAAATGTGTCCAGCTATGCTAAGCCATTAGAAACATGTCTCTTTGCATGTGATACTGGGACAAGTGTGTGCATGTGGGCAACAGAATTCACTCCCATGTTGTGGTTCCATATATTGTAGATTTTCCAGCAAATTATCCAGACATCACTGCAAACATTCCATCCATGTATTTGTCATTGAAAGGCCCTTTGACTTCTTTGTAGGTAAATTGTGACCAGTGTGCTGACACATTAACTTTAACCACTGTGCACCTGAAACAGTAATTAAACGTCATGCATTAAGTGGCAAAATACCTATACTTGGTAAATGTTGGTGTTCTTTGGTTCTTGTTAGTAAATTGAGAAATCCTCAATGATTTTATAACCAGCAAATATTTGAAACCAAAATTATAAAAAATTAAAGCATTGCCCAAGCTCAAGGGTCTTTCAACTGCGCTCATCGCTGGCTGCCTCCGATCAGGGTCTACTACATACACCTGATGATATTTCGTTTACAACAAAGCAAATGTAGGCAAACAAGACATACAAAGTTTAACAGCATTTCCTACTGTTTGTACACCCCATTTTATAATTTTTGTAGCAGAGTATCAATTAAATTGTATAGTTTTTCATTTCGTCCTGTTCATGATTATTATCGTCTTTCGTCTTCTTCTTTGCGCTAAACATCGATGGCTCTTTCTCATATTTGCTGCGCAATGAGCATTCTTTTGAATGGATACCTGCGCAATATAAATCGACATCATCATCATGCGTGCGCTAAAAATGAGTGCGGGCTGACTGACAGGCCGAAACTACCGACAGTAATTTCCTCTAATTGGTTCTTAGCGCGACAGGAATGTGGTTGGTTATGGAATGAGGACATACTATGCAAGGCCACTATAGCAGCCCGCCATGAGAACAACAGGAAGCTGGCCACTTCAGCGCATTTACTTAAACAAGTTAACATGAGCACCTTCATGATGCTTCCATGATTCAAACGTCATTTCTTAAAGGGATTCCTAAATTTATGATTTCATCGAGATATTGGCAGTAGAGATCACCGCTCGTCTTCCTCGATCCCTCCCTCTTCCCCTTAATCTAGGTTTGTAATAAGTGCAACTGACGCACAGGGCTGCACGTTTGATAAACATTTCAAAAACGCATAATGACGTGAACCAGATGCAATGAAATGATGCGGAATAACTTGAACCATAAAAGCGTGGTGTTTAAAGGGTTTGTTTGTAAGGACAGTGACGATAACGTAGAAAGAGTTTAGTCTATCTCCTGAGACGAAAGCGTTGCAGTTCACACACACACACACACACACACACACACACACACACACACACACACACACACACTCTCTCTCTCTCTCTCTCTAAAATCACTGCTTTGTTTTCTGTATAATTAAAGGAGATGAGCTAATATTTGAATACAAATGCATACTAGAAAATAGTTAACGCAACACAAAGAATACACAATTTCCATTAATTCGGTTTTAGTGAAATTCATCAGATTCAGTGCTGCTGCTGCTTCCTCAGAAGCTTTCGGTCTATCTTTGGCTGGAGAGCTGTGATTATGCCCTTTTAATAAACGAACCAGATTACCATAAATACCACGACGTCGGTGTGTAGGTATTTAGATTATCTATCTCAACACACACAAAATTTTTGAAACAATTGTTTTTCCCGCTATAAAGCTGAAGAAAATGTGTAAAATGACAAAATTGTGAATTATTTATCAGCAGTATATAAGCTGTAGAATATTAACAATGTTTGGAACGGGTGACATCCATGCTTACTTAAACCCTTCACAGTCTCGCTCCCTATCCCAGCAAACTCACAAGATTCGGCCAAGTTTGGGGAAAGTTTGTAACATTGGTTTGCCAATTGCCAAGTATCCCCCAAACAAACACCAGCGTTTGCCAGCATTCCAGGTGCGCGCGCAACGCGATTTACGATTGGGAGATTGGCAAAGCCGCTTCGTCGCCAAGATTAGCAACACATCCGTGGCCGCCAAGATTGAGCCAGTCTCGCTGATATGAATATTCATGACTATCGAGACTTCGTGGCTAGAAATAGATTTACACGAAGCGTGTGTGTAATTACAACTATTTTTTTAGAGTCTGAAGTAGCTTATGAATGTATTTAGACTTTATGATTATCAGACTCTCAAAAAATGTTAAGTGTATAAAACTGTATATGTTATCAGGTATGCTCCCTCGCGCAAATCTTGGCAGGTTACTGTTCCTGCCAAATAGAGCGAAATAAAGTTGCACGCTCTCTGGTCTTCACTGGTCTTGTTTGTTTTTGTTTAACGCCGTGCTAGCAACCAAGGCTATATCACGGCGATTCACTGGTCTTCATATATGGTATACATATATAATATACATAATGACACTGTGACAAAAGCTTGACTCTGGCATACAGTCGGACGTAAATTGCTTACAACATCTTTATTTTTGCTTTGTTGAACCTGAAACTATATCAGTGAATGAATAAAGGTTTGAGGAGATACATGTGATAATACTGGCCTTCTGTGTGTTGTTTGCATGTTTTGCGTGAAAAGGGTCATCGCTGACGACAAAAAAAAAATGTCAGGTGGAGGTTGCGTCACGTTTGACGTCAATTCTATTCACACCACGAAATTTCCAACGTTCAGTTGCGCACTGAATCTTTTCACCTAACAAATTTCTACAATCTCCACACAAAAAGTACTTGTCAACATATTCCTGCTAAAAATGAATGCGATATGAATTCGTTCCGACGGGCGTCATGGTATTTTGTCCCGAATTTGCGGACACTTTGATCAGCGAGATAACCGCCTTTGATTATAATGGCCGTCAGGATAACTGCATTAAATTTCCTCATTTGCGACTGATAGTCAGTTTCCTCACTGTGGCTGCTTGAACTTGTGTTAACCTTTGGATGTTTATACTTCGAGAACTGGTCCTAAAAGGTTATTGCTGTGACGGACGTAACAATAGTACAGTTTTTGTACACTGTGGAACAAAGGGCGGGACTTTGTCCCCTACGACGGCCGTTATCGATGATTGGAAGTGTATTAACAGAAAGGATAGATACCTACCCTCTCTTGTATTACTTCCCACCTGACGACCGTTTCTTATTTAGTGATGTAGTGTAAGGACCTTTTTTTATAATTGGATGGTGATTCAGAGTTGCTTAGTTTTGTCATTTACAAGTGTTGTTGAATGTCAGAAGAGTTACTGGTTTTGTTTATTATTGCTTTGCTGATTGCTGCAGTTATTAAAACTGTTGTGTCTTTAGTTGCTCTCAGATGTGGATATTTACATTTGCCCACAGGCGGCAGTTTACTCAGCTGCGACCTGTACAATGTCCGGTCTCACGGGGACAAAATAATCTTCAACTCATTTTCACTGGAAAGTGGTTATGTTGATTTTTAATAAAATCATATCATGTTGTTACACTATACTTGCTTTGTTTATATCTGATGTTTTCTTCCTGAAATGTGTAGTACTTAACTTGAGATACACTATGCAAATCAAACGTTATCAACCACATCCATACATTAACACATAAAGTACAATAGTTTTGAAAACCTTTCCTATAATAAAACTGATGGGAGTCGTTGGACAGAAATTCTTTTTTCTTTTTTTCTTGGATTATAACACTATGAATTATAGGAAATACATGCAAAATAAGCAATGCTTTACCATTTTGATAGGCATCTGATTTTTTTGTTTGCGGCAGAGTGGAGCACGAGAAAAAAATATACATTTTTGGTATCTGCTGGTTCTCTCAGGGACAAAAGAAATCACTTGTATATAAATATGTTTCCAATGCACTAGGCTGCTGCTAAGTATTTCATTTTGAAACGTATGAATAAACAGTATTAATGAACCAGTGCTGTAGGTTTTCTTTGATAGCAGTACTGAGTAATTGCTGTACTTTTTGTGTCCTTGCATGACGCCCATCAGATGCCTGGATGTCACACTGAAAACGTAATTGTATAAGAACCAGAAGAGCAGTTATCTTTCTAACTACATTAATGGACACTTCATACCACACACTTTCAACAAATACAGCCAGAAAAACAAGAATATTGAAATTAAACTTACCTCCCATTGCCCATTTTAAGGGAGGAACTTTTGTCACAGTGTCATATGGATATTATTCTTTTCCATTACCATCCAACCTTACCTGCCACCCCGTACAACTGTGACGCAGACTACCATTCACCTACTGTGGACTTTATCATATTGACGAACTTACAAACCTCAAGCAATTTCAATTCCGTAATTGATAATTACCTTCCTGCTGCTGATAATTACTTGTACGACAATAAAGGCTGAGTGTGGTACGGTTTTGTCTTTGAAACCGAATATTGAAAGCCTAGCGCACTCTCTAGAAATGAAACATTTTAGCACTGTTATCATCTTCAATAACAATTCTTGCCTATAAAGTTTAAACAGCCCGTAAAGTTAGGAAATATCATGTCATGTTTTCAAAACATTAGAATATGCTAGACAACGTAATAGGTTTTTATAAATAGCTGTGCAACATCAGCTGGACAAGACTGACCCTGTTTGCTGATCAAGATTTAGTTGATTTTATTATTTAAGGGAAATAATAGATCACAAATATTGAAAAAGGAAACGTGAAGTTCAGTGGCCCTGACAAACTGTACGATATAGTTCATAATCGTTCATGTCTTTGGTGTAAGGGGGTGGGGGGTGAAAGTGTGCAAGTCCCGTTTTCCTTTCAACAGCGTTTACTCGGGTATCCACCTTTCATGAATAATGAATTCTAGGTTACGCCACATTAAAAGAAACAACGGGTGAGAAAAAGCATTGTCAATGTAACAAGTTCACATTGTTTCGCCTGTAATTTATTTATGCCTTCGCAGAGTTCATGTTGTTCTCAACCCCGCAACGAAAGCGGAAAAGAATGGGTAGACCGGACAGTGTCACAAGAAAAAGGGGAGATATCTCTTGGCTCCCCTCGCGCCCGGTTTCCATGATTCATACATCCACTGAGCTCCCTCACATTCATTCTCAAAAAAGAAAAAAAAAAGACGGCTGAGAGAATTATTACTTGTTAAAGAATTGTCATATTAAAACCTTTACTATGGCGGCATAATGTTACAGACGAGAATGAAATACACATGCACGAATCGATACATGAAGTGATTGAAATACGTTTTAAAAAGCGAATCGAGAAGAGGACACACGTGTCTGAGCTTTGACAGGTATAGACAGGACAGTAATAACATGCGTCTATCCATTATTAAAGCGGACAGTTTATATGTAATAGATATATGTACACCGTATGTATGTGTATATAACTTTCATTTGAGTAATAATTACATTTCACTATTTATTGTCTTAACTACCAGATCGTCCACCTATGTAACTTTAAAAACCCTATACTACTTCATTGCTTTCGAAAAGTGTCGTGTGAACTACGTGGTCTCTAAAGAGAAACATGTAGCAGAAAATACAGTAAAAACAAATAAACAGAAAAATGCAGTAGAAAATATAGTAAAAACAAGTAAATGCAGCAGACGTAGCTTTTCTCCCTGTGCGCCCCCTTGCGCGTGCTCTCTCTGTCTCTCTGCTAGCTACTTCTCCGTCAGCTTGTCGTAACCCCTGTTCAGGTCGTCCATGGGGACCAGCGGTATGACCCCGGACTGGCGCTCCACGTGCGGCTCGAAAGACTGCGCGAGAGAGCGCGAGACGATGGAGGAAGTGAGCCAATCACCGGCGAGGTTCTTGACCAGCGCCACGGCCATCAGCGGTCCGCAGGAATCAGCTGCCAGTGCTAGCACCAGTCGCCCGTCCCACCCCAACAGCTGGCTGAAGCGCGGGTACATCGTCTCCGGGTTGGCAGACTCCTTCCTCTCTGCGCCCAGCGCCGCCTCCAGGTAGCGCCGGACCGGGTAGTCGCTGATCCCCGGCACCGCCACGCGGGCCACCCAGATGAGAAGGTCAAGGCCGGTGACGATGGTGAGAAAGAGGAACATGTAGAAGAGGAAAGTGAAGCCTTTGCTGTACACCTGTCAGACCGATGAGTACAACGTGTCAGTGAAAACTAAAGTTCATTATTCGATTCTGTGGCATTCCCTATACCACCCTCCCCCGTCAGTGTTATCAATAGATGTTAAGATTTGCACGTACTGCGACACAATCGAAATCTCTTATGACTGTTGGCCTGTAGTTCAGCTTGAGGTCAGGACACAGGTCAGGTGGCTGTACAGTATACTATTTATTATTACATTAATCCCCACAGCTACATACAATAATACTTACACATTCGAACATAAACACACACACATACAAGGTACAGTCAAGCAGACTGGCATTCTATTAGAATTTTGCTGCTGCTACATGTTGAGCTAGCATCGTCATGCATCTCTGACCTCATTAATAGGGAGGAAGCACTGGACGTCGAAAATATGTATGTTGCCCTTCTGGTAGATAGTGAATGTACACAAGAAGTTTCCTCGCGGCAGAGTAGCGGCGCTGGTGTTCAGGTCGCTGCCTGCGTACCAGGGCTGGAAGAGGAGCTGCGGTTCGAACAACGTGGACACGAGGACCGCCTGCACGAGGCACGTGACCACAAGGAGCAGCTTCCGGACCACTGAGGCAAGAGCCAGCGCAGAGTTGCCTCGCTTGAGGGCGGTGACCAGCAGACTGGCCGTGTCACGCACCAACGGGTGACGGTCATCGTGAGGCAGGCCCTGCATGTCTCTCAGATTCTGCAGCAGAAGGTGCGCATCCACCCACAAGAAGCGCGAAAGGAGGCTCCACATCGCATGAGGTACGAGGCACAGCAGAGCCGACACGGCCAGAGCCAGCGGCACCCACAGGTGGTAGGATGTTATCATCGACTCCTGCTGCGACACTGGCAGAGCCTGAGAGTAAAAAGCGTGAGCAAGCCTTGCCTTAGAGATATCTAAAGCTCAGCTGAATATCCCTTAGCCTAGCGCCGTATCATAGGGATGTCACTGAGTGGAAGTGTGAGTGAATAAGCGGGTGTAGTGTGTGGAAGTGTCTCGCATTCTTTTCTTTCTGCCACCGCTTTTATATGTGTGGTGTCATTAGGGTGAGGTGAGGCTTTTCCGTTCCAAGCCCCAAAATGGCCTCGAAAATACCTGTTCTGAAGCCGGATGCACAAACCCCTAGATTTAAAGTAATTTATAACCCCTTGAGCAAACTCATTGTACGGGTGGAACGTACAAACAACAAAAGAGTTCTAGAAGAGAACTACCATAAAACAACATTTCTAGATAAGTAGCAGCGATTCCCCGGTCCATCCACCAACTTTGCATGACAGGAAGTATGACTGGGTGGTGAGACAACAATGCATGGATGAGAAAATAGCTACAGCGTTAACTTGCTCTAAAATGGGTTTCGCTAGTTCATGGGAAAACAAGCAATTTAAACGTTATGCTTCTATTCACGCCGCTATGTGCATAGACTCTTTTTTCGATTTTTTTCATTTAAATAGAACTTTTCCTAAACGTCACTTAATTTTACAATGTATTAATCAGTGTGTATAACAAGCTTTGAAATATCTCGACCTATAGCAGGGCTTCCGGCAACATATTTGATGGTACTTTGTTTAAACGTATGTTCATTGTAGAAAGCCTAGCACAAAGCGTGTAGGTCTGTGTACTTATATAAACAAAAAACACATTGACGCAATTTTTTCTTACCGCATTTCTGGAAATCATTATGTATTTCTCGTCTTGGAGGCATTTCTCCCGATAGTAAGATTCTTGACTGTCGGTCATCTGCGCTGGCCCATAGCACGTGATGGGACTTGTCACGTAACGTAGCAACAAGGACATGAAGGCCAGGCTTGCTAGTAGCAGGGTTGACCAAAAGCTGACTACCTTGTCAGCCCAACTGTAGTCGTTCCGAAACATCGCCTGGAAAAAAAATCAAGTTAAAAGGATAAACATTTAGTATGTTTGAAAAAAAAAACAGAAAATTTTGTTTGTTGTTGTTGTTTGGGGTTTTTATTTTGTTTTCATTTTTTACGGGGAGGTCGATCACAAGAAATCTATTTTGAACAGACTTTGTTCAAATGAAATGCAAATTTTCAAGTATGTATGTATTGCACAGTTAATGTTATTAAATGGGGTGGAATTTCTAGAATTAATTAAATCGAGAGCAAGAGTTCTGACTTAGGAACCGCGTATGTATCGTGTAAGTTATGCCTGCTCATCTAGCATATAGCACTAATTGTGTCTTTCTTCTTGCACTGATTTTAAAATATTGAACTGGAAATTTTGTGTGTTGATTTTTCATCAAAACAATGCCTCAGAGCTCTCTCTCTCTCTCTCTCTCCACCCTCTAGAGCATTCAGTGTCAAATGTTAGCTCTTCTTTCGATCCTGACAAATAAGATTGTGGTAGACTTGCTTTTATAGTGATGGCGCATAAAGATCACCTGTCTACTCAGTAGGTTTTCACACTTCCCCGATCTTTCTCCTACGTCACTCATTAGACTGTTTTCTTTCGCAAAAGAGAATGCAAACATGGTGACCTTCATTAAACGTCTAGAAGTTGTGTTTTAGTAAGTAAACGATTTCTTTGAAGCCTGAAATTTTGATTCGATAAGGTTTAAATATTCAGCAGCTTTGATTTAAGCCCAACTGTTTAGTTTACTTGCCTGTCACTTAAAAGTGTTCAACAGTCTTAAAACCAAGGTGTGTTCACTCCTCACTTCTTTCTAGTCTATTTCTGCACCTCTCACAGGTTGTCTCTCTGATCCGTTGCTCTACGAGGTGTGTCTGAAAAGTAACGGAAATGGTGTCAAATGCAATTTAATTCCAAACAACAAACTACATAATGCTTCCCCTTCAATGTAATCCCCTCGAGTCTAATGCACTTTTCCAACCCAGTTCATTAAGGACATATAAATTCTAGTGACATTCATGAACACACATATGTTTGAAAGCAAAATAAATAAATAAATAAATAAATAAATAAAAAAACAGGAAATGCTCAGGAGCTTTACAATACCGCTAATCGTTCGCTATCTCAGATCAGGGTCTGCTACACACGCCTGATTATACTTTTGACTTTGTTGGGGTGGGGGTGGGGGTGTTTACAAAAAAGCGAAATGTGCAGCAAGACATGCAAAGTTTAACAGCATTTCCTATTGCTTGTACATCCCATTTGATATTTTTGTAGCAGAGTTTCAATTAATTGTGTAGTTTTTCATAACTGTTGAAATCCCGTGGAGCTCGGTGTCGCCTTGTCCATGATTATTACCGTCCTTCGTTTTCTTCCTCGCGCCAAACATCGCTGCTGCCTTATCATATGCGTGCGTGCGTGCGTGCGTGCGTGCGTGCGTGCGTGCGTGCGTGCGTGCGTGCTAAAATTCAGTGCAGATGACTGGCAGGCTGGGGCGAAACTACCGACAGTAATCACCCTGAAGTCGCTTCGAAGCATTACCGGAATTTAAATGGCTGCGGAATGAGGTCATACCATGTAAGTGCCACTATATAGCAGCCTGCCATGAGCACAACAGAAAGCGGTACAGTTTAGAACATTAACTTTTCCGTGATGCTTCCAGGGCTTCCTAAATTTGTGATTTTATCGAGATAATGGCAGTAGGAATCACCGCTCAGCTCCCTGTTTCCCTTAAGCGCTAAGAGCAGGCTCTCTATGAGTGTGAATATGCGCTATAAAAATCTTCACTATTATTATTATTATTTATTATTAATCCGTATTTGTAATAAATGCATAGGGCTGCATATTTGATAAACACTTCAAAAACGCATGATGACGGGAACCAGATGCAACGAAACGATACGGGATAAGTTGAACCATAAAAACGTTTGCTTGTCAAGGGTTTGTTGGTAAGGGCAGCTATGATAAAGAAGCAAGTGATGTTTTTAACACACACACACACACACACACACACACACACACACACACACACACTAAACTCACTGTTATTTTCTGTACAATCAAAGGAGATGAGCTAACATATAAACACAATTTCACACTAGCAAATCGTTAACGCATATAGTAAATATTATTACCTCAGTTAATTTTTGTTTCTGATCATGTATGTTGGAAAGCACTTTGAACTTATCTCGATTGTTACAGGGCTTGTTAAGTTGTTTAACTTTTTTCAATCTTACAGCCCCCGAGAGTAGTATACTTTCACGCGTCTCGCTGTAAATATTCAAAATCCAAGATGCCCGTTTCCTAAAGAATAACGTGAAAATGGTTCAAATGTTTGCCCTTTTTACTTCTATTTTTAAAATAATGTACGTTTCTAGAGACTGCAATATATAAAACGCCAGAGTTTAATTAAAATGTTAAGAAATCCAGTTAGTTCCAAGACATATCAAAGGCATTAAACAATACCAACATCTTCTTTAGAGCTATTCTCATCTAATCACGATCAAATAAGACTACATTTCTGACAATACATTCTTCTTCTTCTCAGTCTGCATACTACTCCTTCCATGCCCATATATCCTCCAACTCAATCAGCTCTGCCGGAGTTCAGGTTCGCAAAAAGTGTACCTAACTACCTATCCAAGTCTTTGGTTTCACAAACATGCGCAATACCAGCCTGCAGTGCTAGTGCGCGCATAACCGATGTTTAAAAAAAAAATATTAGTCAGGCATGAACGTAAACGCAAAACGCGTTACAGCTTCTAACTATACAAAGAATAAAGAATTTTCACTACCTGGGTTTCCGTGAATTTCATCAGATTCAGTACTGCTGTTGCTTACTCTGGAGCCTCCGGTCTATTTTTGGCTGGAGAACACTGATTATGCCCTTAATGGGTGAACCAGATCACCATAAATACCACAACTTGGTGTGCAGGCATTTACATCATCTATCTTAACGCAAACAATTTTGAAACAATTGTTTTCCCGCTATAAAAGATAATGTGTAAGTTGATAAAATTGTGAATTATTTATCAGCAACGTATAAACTCTGTAGAATATTAAAAACATAAGGCAAGGGCGACAACCATGCTTACTTAAACCTTTCACTTTCCTAATCCCTACCGTTGTTCTTGTCCACGCCTACCCCACCCCAACCCACCTCACAACTTTGACGCAGTCTATCCTGTGCAGTGGCGTAGGAACCGGGGGGGCAAGGGGGGCAGCCGCCTCCCCCCCCCCCAAAAAAAAAGATGCTGGGAAGGCAAGAATGTGAACGTTATTCATTGTCAGGATGGAGCTTTCCCCCCCAAAGCCGAGCATCTTCCTACGCCACTGCTGTGGACTTTACAATATTGAGGAACTTACAATATTGGTGACACGGGAGGAGCCAAGTGCATTGCAATTACCTCAATTGATAATTACCTGACTGCTGCGTATAATTACTTGAACACCGATAAAGGCTATAATGGTGATAGATCTTAATTAGTCATCCATTCATTCATCATTCAAACTCAGCCAACTTCCAGCTTATACATTCTTTGTGTGATAAATAGACATAACATTTTTTATGTTTCGGATTTTTTTTTAACAAAACGGCTGTTACATGTGACTTCTCAGTTATAGTGTACGTTATAGTAAGTGTTGTTGATATGATGATGATGTCCATTTATAATGCGCAGGTATGCATTCAGAAGAATGCTCATTGCGCAGCAAAAACAGAAGAGAAGAAAAGAATAAAACAGGAAAGTCAAAACTGTATAAAGGCAGAAGTGGTGCTTTAAAGTTGTTGAAGTCCTTAAGTAAACAAATGTTGTACTTGTGATACTTCAACGTTAAACTTATGATTTGCTAAAACTCAATACATACAGTCCCAACTCGTTATTTTGTTACTAAAATATTAGGCGAGAAATTAGGCTGGTGTTCTAAAGGCAACGTATGATACATAACTGTGAGGAACATTAGGGAAATTTGTATTACGTACAAATTTCTTCGCAAGCAAAAGAATGCGCAACATAAAAATTCCTTCGATACGCTACAATTTAAAATAAAAAGTTTTTAATTTTCGTCCTGCTGGTGTCGATTGAAAGGATTTGATATCAAGTTGCAATATCCCTACGTGTGGTTGTTAGAACCCATACGTAGCCAGTGTTTCATGAAAATACGATCGTGAACTTAACATCCATGGTACGATGCTTGGGTTCATGTAGCAGACTATCACTTCCGGTAGTAGTATCTCTTCATTGGTCAGTGTGTGTGGCCATCGTCATTGGTCGGTTTGATCAACACAGAAATTTGAACATTACAGAAGAGCTGCGAGGACTGTTTTCATTTATAGCAAACAGCAGAACATCGAACCAAGGTTGAAACAACAGGGTTTAGGTATGTAATTACAATATGAATAATTTGGTGCCAGGATTTTCCGTTTTTAATGTCGAATCACTCGATGATGCTGAAAAAAAACGATCCTCCACATAACGATCAGCGCATGGAATTAATTATCTGTCTTGGAGCACACACCTTGATGATACCTGATAAAGAAGTGAGAGTGCAGACAATATAGCATTTTTTCAAGATGGGGAATAGTTAAGAGTTTTTGGGATGATAGTTTTAAATTATGTGCAATTTTCTGCTATAGCGCTAGTCTAGAATAATATTTATCGAAAGTATTTGATTGAAAGCGCATTATAAAAAAAACTTAGGCTATTATTATCAGTAAGATTACAGCCAAATAATATTTTTAAATAAACGAAACTTGTCATTTTTGGGCGGGTCCTCCATGCACAAATACTTGAGGTGCAAAATACAAATTGCTAGAATAATGATTGAAATTTAGACCTAGTTTTTTGCGAGTCACCGTTTTGATGTACTTTGCAGATGAGCACCCCAACATTATAAATCCTGTGGGAGCATGTCTGCACCTTTTCAAGCAAAGTCATCATCTCGGGGTGCACCATTTGGCAAGACAAGGGCTCCTCGAAAATGTGCTCCACTTTGCGCCACATCTACAGAAGCACAGACAAGCGTACCCTGCAAAGTACACCAGTCTCTGATCGAGTTATCAAAATCACTAAACAATACCTATGACAATGGCAGTGTTTTTCATGTCCTGATCATCCAGGAAGATGAGGGACAGACCTCAACAAACTGTACTTCTAACAGTGAACATCAAGTTGCAACTCTCAATCCAAGAGTTTGTAATCCAAACACAAACAATGCACAAAATGCAATAAACAGCAATTACAGTAGTAAATGCACTGGCTTTGTTGCTGGTCAAGCTTTTAGCACAACCACTAAACCTTCTGAATTCATTCTTGGAAAAGATCATCATGATAAAAATGATAGTTGGAACGAGCAGCAAGTAGTGAAAGAGACAGCAGTCACAGGAGCATCCACTTGCACTGATAGCAAGAAAACAAAATATGTGTGGCCTCCTTTAAGTGTTGACTGTAATGTTACAACTGATGGCACCAATCAGTTACAACAAAAAACGTGTTCAGTGCTTGAAGTAATATTTAGTTCAGCTAACATTTACCACCAAAGTTCTCTCAGTCACCCTCAAGGTGTCAAAGCAGTCTCTGGGAAAGAGAACTGTAATGGTCAGCAGTCAAGTTGCAAAGGGGTAAAGCAAGAGCTGCAAAGCACTGCTGTTACAGGTTTGCAACAAACTGGTGTGAAAACTGTACCACATAAAATGTTAGCTGCTTTATCAGCTCATAGAGTTCAAGCGCAACAAGTACTTGCACAGAAAATACCTGAAACATTTGTTACTAACTCGTTAAACCTAGAGCTGCAGTCTTCTTGTACGACATCACAACCAAGGCATGGAACTCATGTAAGGCAAGACAGTGACAGGCAAAGAAAAGTATCTTCTGAAGTAATGTCGGTATCAAAGAAAAGAATCCCTCCCAGTGTAGTGCCATCACAGCAGAACAAGTTTATTGTACCAAAATCTTATCCACAAAAGCTACCAAACACAATGTTGCTAGCACTAGAAGGAACGGAAATCATTTCCTTTTCAACATCACAGAAACAGCAGGTACCATGTCAAATATCTTTAAAGCATGACACTAAAGGCAATCCTCCTTCAGTGGTGCCTCTTCAGCACCTGGGAACCATTAAGAAACTGCCTGGTAGAAGTTGCTCTGTTCCAGCAAAATTGTTACAAGATTGCAAGTTTCAGGCTGCCCAACATCAAGAGTGGAGAGCACTATCACCTCCTGGAATGCCCCTTTTCCCTATGGCCACATCAACTCCGCTTTCTAAATGGCAGGGAGAAAGGAGTGTCACAGAGGAGAATGGACACCACCCAGATTCTTGCATATCTATGTCATTTTCCTCACAGTTGTTTCCTGTGTCGAGCAATTCTGGAAACAGTGTAGGAACAAGCTGCAGTGAGAAGACCAGCTCAGAAGAATCAGATCAGCTTGCAAAGACTCCTGATGACTCTTCACAAGTTGTCATAAACCTGACACCAGATGACACCATAGGTGAAATTACTTCTTTTTAATTAAATGTTAGCCTTATGTGTGTTGGGAGGGAGGAGGGGGGTCACTGGGTAGGTTTGATCAAAATTCAACATGACTACTTCCACATAAGTTATCTGAGAACTACATGGTGAATAAGAATAACAATGAAAATTAGAGGGTATGAGGAAATGTAATCACTAGAATATGATGACTTTGGGGAGTAAGGGGTGTTACATTTAAAAAAACAATCTTCTGTCATTTTTTGTTGTTATCTGGAGCAATGTAGGGTAGTCCTTTGAATTCTCCATAATGTACTAAATGTTTCAGATGATGTAGATTCACAGAACACATCACTATCCAGTATGCACTGGTTGAAGGACTTTGCCCTTAAACCAAAGAATTCCTCAGACAATGACAAACAGATGCCATCAGTGCCCTTGCCACCTGCACCAAATGCATACTCTAGAGCAAAAGTTGGCAGCTGCAGCAGACAGGTAGTTTGTCTAGTTTGTTCTCTTTCACCTTCTCCTGTTTATGCTACCCGAAGTGTAGTCTGTTGTACAGTAGGAAAAAGTGATGCCTTCTCCTCTGAAAACATATGAAGTCCACCAATCCATTGGCATCACTTCAACAACTGGTCAAATTATCATACGAAGCAAGTGTAATATATTGGGCAGTGGGTGGATGAATGCATTTATATCAGAGGTTTCAAACTCAATTTACCTGGGGGCCGCTGGAGGTAGAGTCTGGGTGAGGTTGGGCCGCATCAGGTTTTCCACAAAAAAGCTCTTATAAGAACATTCCAATGTTGTCAAATGTCTTTATTTTTTCATCTTATTTTTGTGCTAAAAAATAAAAATAAATTTACAGATTCATAAGAAAAATAAATAAATCAGTAATAAATAAATTGAAAATGAAAATATAATAATAATACAGCAAGATATAGAAGACTGAAGAAACCACAAATAGTTGCTGACTAGAGAAATGTAATTATTATTATTATTCAGATTCAAATGTCTGTATTAACAGTTCTTTAACATTTAACTTTCTGAACATGAATGGAACATTGAACATAAACTGTTTAGAACAAGGCTTCTTTTGCCTACTTCTTGCTGCTAGAGATCGGGCAGCGCTTACTCTCGCATAGCCGAGCCACATTTGGCTTAAGGGAGGAAGCAGTTGAGACCCTCAATAGGGCTTGAAGATGCTCATCAGTAAGTCTGGATCTGTACTTGGACTTATTGAAGTTCAAGGTAGAGAAGAGCTTTTCGCACATGTATGTGCTCCCAAAAAGACACATGGTCCACTTGAACATTCGGGAAAGCTCAGGGAAGCTAGGGGGCAATTCTCTCAAAAATTGCCCGAGTTTATCTGCTTTTCCACTCACCTCCCTGAACTTGGCTTTGAGTTCAGAGTTGCACTGCAGGTCAATGAGCTCCATTTGAAGCACAGGAGGGGCACCTTGCACATCAAAGGAGAAGGGGTCCGCAAAAATTTGAAATGTGGCTCTGTACGTCTTGAAGTCTGCAGATCTGTGTTCAAATTCCTCCTGTAGCTTCAAAATGACATCCACATACTCGTCACCACTGAATGGTGTGCCTGCATCCATGAGTGCATTGCATGCTGGGAAATGGCAAAGGTTTGTCTGAGAAAGCTGGGCTTTCCATAACATAAGTTTTGTAGAGAATGCTCTCACGTTTTCATAGTACTGACAAGTTGCCTTTGGCCTTGTAACCTTGTTCAGTACATTAAACTCATGTGTGATATCAACAAAAAAAACTAAGTCCATGAGTCATTTTGGATCACTTAGCACAGGAACAGCAACCCCATCTTTTTCCATGAAGGCTTTCACTTCCGCTCTCAACTCAAAATCTCTTCAATATGTTTCCCCTGCCGAGCCAACGTACCTCGGTGAAGTAGAGCACATCCCCATATTCGGACTCCATTTCCCCTTAAAAAAAAAAAGCACGAAACCTGGATCTGATTTGGTTGATGCATTTCACAAGGAAAGACATCACATTGTCAAACTTCAGGCATTTGTTGCAAAGGGTCTGCTGATGAATAATGCAGTGCAGAGCAATGGTCTCATCCACACCTTCCTATTCCAGTTTTTGTTGTTGTTTTTTTTTTTTAACAAGTGCCACCAGTCCATTTTTTCTCCCTGTCATTGATGGTGCTCCATCTGTTGTTATTCTAACAAACCTCCTCCAAGCAAACCGGAATTCTCAATGGCATCACACAGCTGGTGAAATATCTCCTGAACGGTGGTCTGGCCATGCATTGGAATCACTGTGAGCAACTCCTTGATGACTTCAAAATTGTCATCAACACCATGGACATAGATTGCGAGTTGGGCAGTGTCGGTGATGTCTGTGGTCTCATCAAGAACACTGAAACATTTTACTTTCTCACACAGTTGATCATAAATGTCACTTGACAGGTCAGAAATGCGCTCTTCTAGGGTGTTGGCAGAAAGGCTGATGTTGCTAAACTGACCTTTCTTTTCTGGACAGACAATACTTGCAGCCTGTAATATGCACTTTTTCACAAATTCACCTTCTTTGAGTGGCTTTCCTGCTTTAGCAATCATCTCACTAACCATGTAGCTAGCTTCGACTGCTGCATCATTCTCTTTGGCTGTTTTCTTAAAGAAATCTTGTTACCTCAGTAGATATGTTTTAAGATTAGCAACCCAGTTGGCTCTCTCATCTCCCTGGTATTTTGCATACTCCTCAGCATGTCTAGTTGTGTAATGACGTTTCAAATTGTATTCTTTGTGCACTGCAATTTTCTCTGTGCAAATAAGACACATCAGGCTGCCCCTGTGCTCAACAAAGAAATATTGCACTTCCCACTTTTCCTGAAATTGTCTGTGCTCATCACCAATCTTTCTCTTCACTGCAGGCTTTGAAAAAGACATGTTTGGGGCTGTATAATATATAATTCCACGTGGTGTCACTGTTTCAGTGTTTAGCCGATGCATCTTTTCCACTTTTTTTTTTTGTTTTTCCCGCTGAGCAGCAATTTGCTTCTGAGCCCGGGGTAATGGCGCAAGTTCGCAGTAAGTCCGGATGATGTCCCTCCTCCGAGAGCAATATACCCCACCGCGATTGGTAGGTTCATTCAGCTTCGCACACAACGCTGAAAAGTGGGATTCGTATCTGTCATATCCTAGGGCTAGTACTATGATCTATGACCTCGTCTCATAAAGTAGCGATATACAGAGGATGGCGGGAAGTTGACAGACACTGGAAGTTGCAGACTAAGGAACGAGAGAGCAAAAGAACAGTATCAAACTCGGGCCGCACTGACATTAAACTTTGATATTGAGGTGGGGGCCGCAAACTATTGTCCCGAGGGCCGCGAGTTTGAGACCCCTGATTTATATGATGGCATTTTATTATTCAGTGATCAGTGAAGACTGAAGTTGCTTTAAAATTTAGCAGGTATTAATTTTCATTCCCCCCCACCCCCAAAGGAACACTCCAGCCAACAAGCAAGTTGGGTGGAAATAATGTACTGAATTGTTTATGCTCAACATTTCAGGTTTTCAATGCACCATTTACTTCATGTCTGAAAATAGGTCTGGGCTGATTGGTGGACATCATAGAGTTTGTTTGTTTGGGGTTTTTTGTTGTTGGATGTTTTTGTTTGGGTTTTTTTTTGGGGGGGGGTCGGAGGGTGAAATCTTCATTACTTTGATACCCTTCCCACACTAATCTTCACTTTCAGTCTTTCAAGTGTAGTAATCAAAACATTGGTATGCTGATATTCTAAGTAAAAACATTTCATAAAGTCAGTACTTATCATTTAAGCCCAACTTGCAAGTTTCCTTTAATTTGTTTTTATTTGCAATGGCATTAACAAGATCTGCAGTCTGTATAAGTGACAGAAGACATTCCAGCCCTGCCTACAAGCCTTGATTGTGATGTACTGGTGCCACATTTTGAGAAGAAAGAGATGTATATGAGGTCTCCACATTATTATTGGGTACTTTGGATTGTGGGGGAGAAGAAGTTTGCACATGTTGACTTTTATTTTTCTGTCCCAAGCAATCGCTCTTCCAGCCAGCCTCTCTCTGGTTCATATGCCAAGTGTTAAATGGTTATGATAGTAACAATAACACTTCTGGAGCTAGTAGATGGTTAGCTTTGCTTTTCTTTAAGAAAACATCTGTAAAAAATGTGTTCTTCAATAGTTTTTTACTAATAAATGTGTTCTTCAATAGTTTTTTTACTAATACAAGTTTTTAAAAATGTTAAAAACTTAAGATAACCAGAACTCCCCAATTTCTTTCTCTCTTTGTCAATCCACAATTCTGTCATGCAAAAGTTGATGCGTCAGTTGGATTCATTGCCTGGGATCTCAGTATAACACAGGAATAATGAAATCAGTCTTTGAAGACACTCTTCATACTTACCGTTAGCAGTTTGCGTATTTACTTTCATGCATGTTGATAATCCATGCTGTTGTTTGCTTTTTAGGCAGAATCAGATGCAGAGAAAACTCAGAGACCACCTCACACTTTTGTTAGTCTGATTAAGCTTGCACTAGCAACCCAACCAATGAAAGGTATGAAGGCTAAAGAAATCTGCAAATGGATTGAAGATAATTTTCCATACTACAAACATAGGATCAATTCTGGATGGAAGGTGATACTAAATTTCATGTAAATATCTTAAGCAGAAATTTCATTTAAAACTTCTTCCACACTTATAAAATTATTAATTTTTAACAAAATGTTTTCTCAGAAAAATGTTTATGCTATGCCTTTTATGACTATTTTCTGAATACATAAAATTACAGGTTATAAAGCATATAGTTATTAAGCATGAAGCATTTTGTGTTGTAAAATAAAAACTAGATATTTTATTTTAGTATTATGTGACATACCAAAGAAAATTACTAGAGGGTAATAACAATTCAACATGTCTATGATTGTTTATCTAACAGAATACTATCCGCCAGAACCTGTCTATGTATTCATGTTTTGTGAAAGTGAATGACCCTAACTCTTCCAAAAAGAAAGGTAGCAATTGGATTTGCAAGCCTGAAAAAGCAAAATCATGCATCCAGCCTTCAGTTAGTCACAGATCTGGTGGGTATAATGGAGATCATAAAGCTGGGGAAGAAATTTAATCTATTAATATGTTGCTTTTTTTTAAGTTTAGACTGATGTTGGTGAGTTGCAAAGATTAGTTGAGCATGTCACAAAATAAATTAAGTGCGACATTTGAGTGTAAAGGCCAGTGATTTAATTCCCCCCTTCAGTAAGAAATGCCAGTCCTACAGACTGTGCTGTGAAGATAATTAAATATGACATTGTAATCGTCCATGTATAGAATCATTTATTTATTTTGCTATTAAATGATAAAACTTTCCTAACAGTGACATTTTCTTGTTTATTTTAAACTTTAAACAGTATTTTCTACCCAGTGCAAGATTTCTGATTTTTATGTTTTGCAGGTTTCACACCCATCTTGTCAAAACTTCCAAACTTACAAGCTTTTACTTTTGATTGCCTGCCAAATGCCCCTTCTTCAGCTTCCTTGCATTGGCGAAATGAATCCTCCATTTCATTTCCTGAATCTTCATCTGTTGTCTTTCAGTCTAGTGCAGTTAATGCTTTTCCTACTTCAATGAGCACCATCCCTGTGGCTTTGCCAGTACCGAAGCTACCAGTTCCTAGAATAGCAACTGTGTCTCTACCAGCAGCTTGCAAGACCAAAGCCCGGGTGTCAGCAGATAAGACAAAGACAAGGAATGTGGGTAGTAAAAAGTCAACAAAAGTGAGTGGACCTAAAAAATGCAGCAAAGGAGTGCCTGGTGGGACAGACCTGGTGCTGAAGGCCTGGATTCAGACCCAAGTAGAAGGTGGGGAATATGGAAATAAAGAAAGACACGCATGTTCATTGCCTGCCACATCTGTCCCTACTGCAACATCTCAGAGTGATGGAGAACAGACAAGAACGTGTGGGCCATGTGTTTCTCATTTCTCTGAAACAGTGGTACGTTCGTTAGACTTTTCACCTGCTTTGAGTAAAACTGGGTCTAACAGCTGTTCATGGTACAGGCTGCCCTTCTCAGAGGAGGAAGACATGGCAGGATTTGAGATCTTGACATCCAACGAGGGTCACCTATCAAAGAGTAGAACTCGGCGTAAACAAGTTTACCCTAAGCACCGTTTTGGAAACGACATTGCAGATAACTTCTTGGATGGTGAAATAATTTTAACCAAGGATGTCATTGTAGAAGCGGCATCTTCACAAGTATTCCCTAATGAAGATTCTTCCAGTGTTAAAATAAGACCTAGGAAGAGAGCTAAAATGGCTGTGCCAGTCTCCCCTGTGCTAGATCCCTCCAACATGGACTTTCTCAGCTTGCCTCACATGCCTTCTGTCAGCCCTCTTGACATGGACTGTGATATGGCTCAGCAGCACAACATATCTGGATCACTTGGAGACTCCTTGATGGCACTGCCTGAAACCTCAACCCCTGTCCGCAACCACTCCACTGCCTTGCTGCTGCATCCCCAAACATCTCCAATTGCAGATGTTTTCCTGCCACCTCTCAGTCCTGTGAACACATTTTTGGAAACTGTGGGTGACATCTTTGTGTTTGCATCACCTCCACATATCTCTCCCCCTATGTCTGGCAGCAAGCTGGGAAATATTGAACTTCACCATGGCAAAGATTTGACTATTTCAGCTGATTGTGATAATGGGTTCTTGCCTGAGTTAAAAACTCCACCAAGCAGGTGGGGGTGGGCTGGGAGGTGTCAGCCTCAGTTATCAGCTAAATCAGGCGCCCACTGTGTGGATTCAAAAGATGAAATAGGCCTGATGCAGAATCCTAATGACTACTTTGAGGAGTCAAATCTGGTGGATATGTATGAAGCCCCTTCCTTTAATCTTAGCCCTCGGCACTTTCACCTAAAGTGTAGTTCCCCTTGTAGCAACAATAAGTTGCAGGGTCACCCAAAATAAACTTTGACATAGGAAGCAGGGGGCTGTGGCACAAGGACTCTGGTTCACGTGCTAAATCAGTTTACAGACTTCCACCACCAGAATATCAGCCACAGCACTGGGCAGAAAACTGTGTTTGTAGAAGCTTCCAGATCAGCTGAATGTTAACAAATTTTGCTGTTTCATCAAGTCAGCATCATATGCAACCTGTATTCGCTGAAGCAAAGTCTTTCATGGAATCTCAAGCTCTCCAAGCACATTTTCAGCAACAGGGCTTACTCCACAGCTCAAGGCAACAACCTCTGCAGGCAGAAGTTGATAAGCCTGCGCTTGATGTGCAGAAATTGTACTACATGACACCACACCATTGTGAGATGCCGCGGCTGAATGCAAACTCTGGGAACAGTTCTGGTGTAACTGAGCAGAATGCAGTGAACAGAGAGTTAGATGGAGGACAGGCCTTATACACTTATCAACAACCACAGACAATGACAAAATTAACAGGCATGAACCAAAGTAAAAATTTTGACGAGGCTATTTTGCAGAATGTTGGTTCATCTGCCACACAGAATCCATCATCATCTCAGGATCAGCTCATGCACAAAAGCTCTCATTCTCACTACCATTTTGAAGAACAGCAGTGTTAAGATGACAGTAGCTTTTGGTTCAATCACCAGAATAAGCATTCATATTTAAGAACTTGTGATGGCTTGTATAAAGACTCAACAGTTGACCCACAATCAACAGTGTATGAAGTTTTTGCCTGCAATGGGTAACCCCATCCTGAACAATGTGCCATGCAGAGAGCACCCAAATGATGCATGACCAGAAAACCAATCAAAGGATAGCCAGAGATCCGGTATACAACACTGGGGTCAACAGACACGCACCTCAGTTTTGCAGCAGTAACAACCAGGCCCTTTTTTGGCAGCATGTACTAGGCATTCAGAGCCTGAATATTTACCTGTGATAATGAACTTCTATGTTTTTGTTGAGTGAAACAATGAATCCTGCCTGTGATATTTGTGAAGAAGAATAGCAAGCTGTGTCCTGTGATTGATCATCCAACAGTGCCACAAAGTAATAAGTTTTTCCTTCCAAAGCAGTGAGATGATACAGGACCTGTTTTTGACTAGATTTTCTATGTAAAGTGTCAGGAAGTACATGTATTTTGCATCCAGCATTCTAAAGATAGTCCATGTTGAACTTTAGATTGCTTTTGTTAGGACTTTGTTGTAGATTTTGCGAAGACATCTATTGCAATTTTTATATTGGATACTTTAACATGTAACAGTCTGTCCTATTTTTGTATAATGCATGTTCTTTGTGACCCACAAAAAAATTCACATTCCAGATAGAGAAGCTTTTGTTGCTTTTTTATTATGACAAGGAAATATGTTATATTTGTTTTTGAAAAAGAATGTGATATGGCAAGGGACAGGGAGATGAGACTAATGTTTTTAAAATATATTTTTGATACAAGAGAAATTTAAGAATTTTTAAATTACAGGTCTTTTGTGCTCACATTTCACAAGAAAAATATTGGTCCAAGTACTAGAAGACATTTCCAGCATATATTATGAGAACCCTTTATACTACATGTGGTTCTTTTTGTGAGTCAAACTCCCTAGTCATTAAGAAAATATGATTTCTTTCAGTTTCTCTTGTCCATCACCAATCATTCATTTATGTCTCATTCAAATGCTCCATGTTAAACTGCTGATGGCACTGTTGACAGTAATTTAAAAAAAAGAGAGAGTAGAAATCTGCAATGTGCATTTACTTGCATACTCTGAAAACTTTTTCTACAAATTTTCTACAATACGCTTTTAGATTGTATATTTGATAGCTACATTTAATGAGCACAAAAAATTGTTCTGATTAAGAAGAATAAAAAAAAACAGGATCAGGTGTATTATCATCAGCAACAAAACTCGCAAGAACCAGAATGTATTAGATCAGCATCTACCAAAAAAAAATATAAGTGAGCTGAAAGTTTTTATTACAGATTAAAGAGATATTGGAATAGTGTAACAGCTCAACTAAATATCCTAAAAAAGTATGCCCAAACTTTTTTAAGCAATAAATTTCAAACATTTTTCGTGAATTTTGCAACTTTTTTAAAGATATCCTTGAGAACTCCTTCATAGGAGTCATTTTATGCTTGGGCTTTTGATTCACAAGCATTAGTGTGTAGTAAGTACCTTATAGGGAAATGGAGTATTACAGATTTAAGAAAATCACTTTTGTGTGCATTTCTGTTTGATAACCTTTTTTTATAATAGATTCTGGCTCAGACTCATTCTGTAACCTTGTAGGCAATTATGGTTTTGGTGGGTCTCAAAACAAATTTACATACATGACCTATTAATGATGAGTGTAACTGAAAAACTTAAACTTCCTCATTTTCTCTTCAGGCTGAAAAAGTCCTTTGATATGTTTCAAACATTAACTACCTTGTGTGCTGAATGTTAATAAATGACTATGTCTTCAAAAACTCATACACCTTATTTTCTTAAAGTTAAATTGTACAAAGTACAATTACAACATAGTGGATAATTAACATTACATTTTTTGCTACTTTGCTGCACAATTTGATGTGAAATAATAGCAGTTACAAGAAGCTAAATTTTTTAAGTATCAAAACATAAACATGTCTGGTTAAAGTATCAACTAATCTTAGAAAAGCTTCATTTTATTTCTTTGAGTTCCTCCCAGGGATGTATTTTGAGACACACGATGTTTTAAGATGTGAGGTGCTTTTCATCTTGTAGGCAATGAAGTGCCTGAAAGTGAAGATAAATTCTCACTTTTACCTTTCTCATGGCAAGCTTGTACCTCACCTTCAGATGGCTTTTTTGGACAGCCTGCATCATGCCTCCTCTGCAGAGATGTGGGCTGAATACCAATTCGCTTATAAGAGATTGTTTTTCTTTTTCCTCTAGGCAGACTAACTCCAGTGTACTTTCCAAAGGTATGGAAAGCACTTACCAAATGTGTTAGTTTTTTTGTGCAAATTTTGCATAAATGCCTTTAAACCAGGACCAAGTGTAACAGGATTGGCCGCAAGTTTTTGCTCACATAATTTAACAAAGTCTTGTAGGTCTGCCAACAAAGAAGCTGTTTCATTAGCTTGTTCTTTATCTGTGATATATTCATTGTGACCAGTGTTGTCTATGTCTGCTGCTTCCTCTATGTCTAAAATACATTCATTTTCACCAGTATGATCAACCTGCTCAGAGGTGTATTGTTCTTCCCTTAAAGCTGCCATTTGGCCATTCACCTCACACCCATCCTTTGATCGTAACAGTTGAAACCAATGAAGAGGATGGTTTTTCCCAGAACCAATGTAGCACAAAGCTTTCACATTTCAGGGCTCTTTTTGGGGATGAAACTGAAAGATGCTAGCCCCAGCTGCTGGCAAATACTGCATGGCCCTCACTGGAACCACAAACTTGTATGAGAACTTTTGCAAAGCATATGTGCCATATTAACCTTTGAAATGAGTTGAATATGATTGGGTTGGCATAAGAAAAAGTGTATTCGTTTAGCATAAATATAGACTTTGGTCTCCCCCTACCCCAACACACAGGCACATTTATTATCTAATAAGAAATTGTTTTACATAAATAAAAAATAAAAATTAACTTACTTTTTACTTTAAGTCTTGGAATGATCACTGACTATATTTTTTACTATTTTCAAGTGTTACAAAATATAATAAATGTATGTAATCTCAATTATTGCTAGGCAAGATCTAAAATATCTACAGCTGCTAACTCCAAAACACTTTTCACCCTGATTATATATTTTTATATTTTATATAGAAGGTGGAAAATCTGGCATGTTGTCATTTGTGGAGAGTAAGTATTTGAATTTTGTAGCCAAAAAATAAATCAGAAGAGTGAACCATTTCATGAAAATTCTCCTCACATATTTATCACTTTTATCTAATCATTGCCGATGGATGTTAAAGTAGGTCTGGAAAATGTGAAAGCAGGTTCGAGCCTTGGGGTAGGAAAAGTTGATTTCTGCGTATTTTGAATTGTAATTTTTTCAGTTCATGACTTTTTTTTTTAATGCTTGAATTTTGTGAGCGACTAGGTTCTGCAGCAAGAAATAGTAAACAAACTAGATGACTTCTCATGTTATTCTTCTGCAATAACTTGAAGTACCTCTCAATTACATGAACAAAAAACAAAAAGCACTTTTTCTGAAATGTAGAAAAATATTTTATTTGGAGCACAGCACCAATCTTTAATATGTTATCCAGGGTAACAACAGTCCTCTACAGATCTGTCCTGTAAAAGATGCTTGCTCACATGAGAGAGGGTACAGCATGCACTCCAAAATAAATAGGAACAGTTTTTCCATTGACACCATATCTAATGATAGTCATCAACAGGTAACCAGCAAGATCATGGAATGGAGAAGGTGAAAGGCTGGGTATGTGGGTACAGATCCCTAGTACAATAAACCCTTCACCAGTGAGGTAATATGGGCAGAGGTTAGGGGGGATTAAGTATTTTTTAATGTGCGTGCAGTGGTTTGTGTAGACATTGTGATATCACTACAATATGCCCTGAGAGATATGACTGATTCTTACAGAAAAAAAGCCGATCTATGACTATGACCCATGTCAAAAAAACTTTGGAAGCAAGAGAGGAACATGGCTGATTGAAACTTAGGTGGATGATGGAAGCTGAGAAAGATAATTAAAACCCTTTCACAAACTCAAGTCTTTACTTCTTGAATGCTAGTAAAAATGCACAGATAAGAAAACAGAAGAAAACTTTGTTTACACAAAAATAGTAACTGTTTATTACACCCAACAGCTCTTGGGACGGTACATAAGAGGGCATTTTACTAGGTCTTTCAATAGTTTGATACCCATTCAACAGCTGATTTTTCTTGAAATACAATTCTTGCAATCCTCACTCCTGAAACCGAATTCTCTTGCAAGCACAGACATTTTAAGACTAGTGATATTTTTGCCTACTGCTTCCTGAAAAATGATGGAAGATTCCTAATGTTAACTTGCAAGTTCAAGTCACTTCATCGACCTGCAGTGGGCTAACCATATCATACCCTATACAGGTAACATATTTTCGCTGAATAAATTCTCTGTACTACTACCTTCAATGAGCAAATATCAATACATAATGAGTAAGCCTGCTGAAAAAAAAAGAATGGTAGATTCACCTGAACACTGCATTTCTCAATATTACATCGAGGACACCCTATAACAATGCAAAAGCAAGCTTTGTATGTCATGACTATAATACATTTATATAAAACATGATGGGAATGTTTCTTGGAAAGATTGCTTATATCATGATTTTGGAATGACAATAACTTTTAAACAAAAGCTGCACATGGGCCATAGCACTCAGGTCCTAGACTGACATAAATAAAGAAATGAAAAACAGGAAATTCTGGAGATCAAGAGTCACAACCCACAACTGACATGACCCAGCAACTGGAATACAAAAAGGCTGTTTTAATGATTAGCTCATTCAACAGTCTTGAGTGCAATATCTTACAATTCTTTTGCAAGTTACATTCATAATTTTGGTCTTTCAAACAAAAATACAATCTTAAATACAAACTGGTCATGGAACTGCCCTCACAAAACACCATGCAGTCATGCCTGCTGCTTTTCATTGGGGTGATGTGCTAAGGTGATCGTCACCCATGTCAGAACTGTCGGAAAGGTCTTGACTGGATCTTTGTCTCCATATGCCAACAGTATGGTCACTGAGTGAAGTGAGGTGCGGTTATGGAGAAGAAAGATGATCAGCAAACAGGTGTGGAGGCCCGCAGGAAGGTCACCACAGCAGAGATTTATACAAAAGAAGAAAATCAAATCAAATCCCGCAAACACTCGAGATGCAAAAAAATTTCTCAGTCGAGGTAAAAGGAGAATAATGTGTGCTGACAAGACGAAATATATATTCCTATAACTTAATAAAGAGGAAACGGCAGCAAGAAGTTAAACCCAAAATACTGATCATAGTCCATGACAACAGCAAGTGATGCCTATGCATCCACATTACCTCTTAAGAAATGTTTATTTTTCTGACCGTTTTCCACCAAATGAAAAAATACTTTCAAATACAAGTGCAGAAGCAAACAGCATAGCATGCCTCAAAAAAAAAAAAAAATGCTAGCTGGGACCGGCTTTGAGTATAAAACTGTGTTGTCTCCTTTAGCAAGATGTTTCCCAGCAGCTTGCCTGAAGCAAGAATCTGATGCACACTTACTTTCATGTGGTTCATAGTTGTGTCCAACAGATTTTGAACAATTAGTATAGCAGAAAATGAACCTACCCTGATCACAGACTGCATTCATAACAATAATACAAGTATATACCAACAGGGCAAAATGAAAAATACATGTAATACTTTTTCAAGGGATGGCAGATAATGTAAATTAAAGTTTTATCACATTTGCATAAATATAAACACAATTGCACAAAAAGCAGCACTGGTTATATAAACAGCCAACTCATATACGTGTAGTAAGTAGGAACACAATACATCCTTGTAACCTTCCTGCTCCTATTGCACATTATTAGTACATTTTATATAGTGCTGAGAAACACACCAAAGCACGTCCTTTATAACTGCAATAATTAATTCTCCTGCACTGTTCCAGAGCAAACTGTGACTTGCAAATAAATGGTCCTAGTGAATATCACAGAAATGAGCACCTAATTTAGGGGCAGAGAACCTTTTTTCCTCTGAGGACAATTTGGATATTTATAAGATCACTTGCAGGCCATACAAAATTATCAGTTGAAAATTTAACGTATATTTGGTCAAGTCATAGTTTCGCTGCCTTGGCAGGGCCAGACCAACTGATTTTGAGGGCCTTATATGGCCAGCTGGCTGGATGTTCTCCACCCCTGATCTAGTTTATGGACATATCTCACCACCCTCATACACACTAATCCTCTAGACTACAAACATTTTCTCACACCTTCCTCACAGACATGAATGTCACTGTCTTCCTCACACCTTCCACACAGACATGAACATTATTTTCTTCCTTGCACCTCCCTCACTGATATGAACATCACTGTCTTCCTCCTATATCAACGTTTATGCATGTGCCATAGCTAAATGAAAAGTATGGATGCATAATGCTAAAGCTGACAAGAGCTGTATTTTGTACAGGCAGGGGTGCTGATGAACAAATCACAAGATTGTGCCCGACACCATGAAGTTAGACACGTGGCTGCCACACACGCACGTCTGTGTCACTGCAAGAGCAAGGAGCAGTGTGTCTTACTGTCAGGATATTATTTCATTTATACTATTTTTTATTACAGTATTTTGCAAACTTACTCCAGGCTGAAATTATTTTCCCCTAATTACAACCTAGCAGCTGCAATAGCATTCATGTGGCAGATGTGTGGATGTTTGAGAGGAAGTAGAGGTCACAAGCATTAGTAACCAGTGATACTAGTTATGTAAGCAAAAAGCACCATTCATATATAATCATCCACAGATGTCCCATAAGGCCCAATTCTGTAGTCACACCTCTTTTTATGCCAAATGCTACTGTACCGCTTGGGTGTCTAGCTATCTAGCTATGAATTTACCCCCAGAACATGAAGAATCCTGGTTTCTCTGTTTTTAAATCAAGTACGCAGCAAAAACTGAAAGTAAGCATGTCCTAACAACTTGTGTTTTTTTAAAAATATAATAAAACTAGCTTTTATATGTGGTTGACTGTCTGTTCATTTGTACTCTTTGGTGCACAGCACAGTGAGCTTCTATCACCAGAGGGAAATGCACTTTACAAAGCCAATTATTGTTATATCCAACATATTTTGTATCTGATCTATAACTTCTTTTATCAATTAATATTTACTGAATTACAATGAACTTAAGACCCCAAATCAAGTATGTTCAGGGGTAGATGAACAAGATGACAAAAGACAAGTTTTACAGTAGCACTTTAAAACTCATCATGATGCTAATTTCCCACATTTCTGAAATGCTGGTACATTATATTTAGTGCAGTATGGTGGTTAGTGAATAGACTGAAGGAAGCAAGTGATACAAGACTCTACTGGCTCACATGCATGGTAGTTAAGCAAAACTTGGTTCATACTGACCGCAAGACAATTAAACAGTCATTCATCGGGCATTTTTCCAAATTACAATTATACTTTAGATAATTTCATTCATGAAGACATGTCCAAGATTCACATGCCAGTAACATAATCAAAATTTGAAAGAAAATTATAAAATAATGAATGTCTTTGCAGAAAAACACAGCAAGTGTGCTTTTGGCAAAAATATTTCTCTATCACAACTGATGCAATTCTAGGTATTATACAAACCAAACATTAAACAAGACTCTAAAATAAACACAACTTTCAAAGACAGTATGAACCATGATTTACAAAGGAATTCCCTAGCCTAGGTTTATCTTTTTACAAAATTGACTGGCACACTCCCCTCATCCAACTATACACAGTAAGGCAACAAAATTAATAAATAAAAAGCTCACTTGGAAGCGGTGAAGATCTGGCTGGAATTTGTGGCAATGGCATTGATGGGAGATGCATGGGCTCGGATTTCTGCCAGCTGAGAGAATGTGTCGACAGCCCAAGCTTTAAGTACTCCACCACGGCAACCACTCAACAGGACACCACTGTCTGGCAGAAACTCCAATGCACACACCCAGTCTTTGTGAGCAGAGTTCACTGACTAACAAAGCAGAAAACATCAAGTTAATTTGTTACATGCTGTCCCTTTCGGTAAGTCCATAGGGCAAATATACAATGTCTCAGGAGGAACCTCTTCCTTTTTTTTAAAAAAAGTATCATCAGAAGTTTTTTTTTAGGAAATATCAAAGGCCTGTATTAGATGTCTACCTAATTGCCCACCTCCTTTCCCAGCAGAGCAGTATAACCATCAACTGCTATTAGTCAAGACAGTGTGAGAATTTCTCATTCCCATGAATCTTACAAATAATTATTTACCACATGATTACATTACTGTACCAAAAGACTACCACTCTCAAAAGATTACATGATTAAACTGGTAAAGGTACTTCTATTGCTTTATGGTGGGAGGGAAGTGAGGTGTTTGATCTTGGGGCCAGTTGTTTTTATGAAGAAGGTGTCTCCTCTCCCTGGCTGCCTTTACCTTCCCAAACCCTCTCAGGGGTCAGGTGAATCGATGGGGAGCAGCATGCTTTGTCACACAGGTATCAAACACTGTGTACACCTTCAAGTCTGGATGATGTTGCTCTAAATACAAGGCTTCCCACTACATGATTACCCCTAAAAATTACACTATTACCACTCTGCTGCCTGTGGCAGATTATCTCGCATGATAAATGTAATCAATCTCATGAGGCATTCAGGCTTCACCTGCTGCAGCTGCTGACTGGCCAGGTCCCACTTCTTGATGCAAGTGTCACGAGAGCCACTGAAGAGAATGTGGCCTTGTGTGGCCAGGGACTGAATGCCATCGTAGTGAGGAGGATCCAGGTTGTACTTTGCACTCAAGATTCCTGCTGCATCCTTCATGACCTCAAACACCTGAAATTCACATCTTCTGTAACTTTAAACCATCACTACACAACAACATCAATGTCATCATCAAAAGCAATCAATCCCACAAATGCCTTCTACTCAAATTTTTTAAACATGAAGTTTTTCCACTAAAAACCCCCCAATAAGTTTGATAACTTATTTTTAAAGAGAACACATTAGCTAATACAAAAGTGTACTTTTAGATGAGTATATAGCTGCACTAGTCTTCCAGGAAACCTTCAAGTAACTAAGAACCAGAAGTGTTTTAAGATTTAAAAACCATAAGGCACCTTAATGTAATGGTCTTTGGAGCCAGAGATAACCAGGTCATTGCCAGGTGCACCACCATCCCTCTCCACAGCAAGGACCATTACCTGGGCTTGATGGCCACTCAAGCGGCCCATCTGTCCATATCTGTCAAACAGGGATAACAGATTAACTGACTGTTAACTATGCACCAGAAGCAATGCCATGTGCATCACACCTCAGAGGTCAGCAGACAGGTACACATTTGTTGTCTACTGCCAGTGAATTCAAGTTAACCAAGAGCTATGAGTATATCAGTCTTAAGGGTAACAAGATATCCTCTGGCCAACAGTTTTTGTACAGGAGCCATAGTTATACAGCAAGGGTAAGTTGTTGCTCCAAGTAAATCCTCCATACTAATAAAGCAGTGTTCAGACCCTGCATATATTACTTTACCTTGGAGCCATAGTTATGAAATAGTTGCAAAGACACCCTGGGGTAAAATAACAAAGCAATATCTGTGGGGTCTGGACACAACTTTATGACAACAGAGACAACAGACTTGCCTTGATTAGCCTACTTTGTCCTGGGCCAATAACCTACATCTAGAACACATTCACTCTCATCGCAAGAACGCTAAGAATTCTCACTGTGACAGAAACACAAACTAAATACTTGACCAAGGGGCAGCTATCTTCTTTTTCTAATCACCTGCGAAGGTCCCAGATCTGAACAACACTGCCAGCAGCACAGTAGAGTGTTTTGCCCTCTGCATTCAGTGCCACATCAGAAATGTTGTGCTCCCGGTACACCAGCTCCACCTGTCGGTTGCTAGCAAATGCTGCAGTCCCAGCCGTTGTGAGCCCTGATGAGCTGCACATATCACTGCACATGTTCAGCTATGAAATCCATGAGCTGCTTGTCATCACCAACAATAAAACTGTTTTACTTCGCAATGCTTCAGCTAAAACCTTAAAACATCAAGTGTAGTCTAGTGTATCAATAAAAAGTAAAGCTTACAAAGTTTTAATACACAACTATCAAGTTATACGATGGCTCTCAATACTTGAGCTATCTGTTGGGTTTGAACAGGAAAGAAGGAGAGGTTAAAACCCTGTGCTACCATCAGATTACCACTGACCTCAGGGTTCGAAGACAAGAGGCAGGGCTCACACGAACATCCCACACACGGACGGCTGACTGTGAAACAGTAAAAATCAGTCTAGAGATTGGACAGTACTTGACGCGAAGCACAGTGTTGGGATGGCCTGCCAGCGATTGCACCTCCTTGCCAGTTGCTAAGTCCCAGACCTTTGCAGTGCGGTCTACAGGTGTCAAAGACAGTCAGCAATTAGTCTAATGAACTCAGCTGATCAACTATTGCATGCACCACAAAACAGCAGTTATCTACCACAAACATATGCATTTCAGACTCCAAGAAAATCAAGTCCAATGTCAGTTTTTTTTAAAAAATGAACCTTTCCAGTTTCACATTCAATGCAGTTATCTTGTTCTGCTGGTCTTAAACATGCTAATTCTTGCAGACATATTAATCAAAGAATATTTTATACCAAAAAAACTGTCCACATCTTCCAAGGCAGGAAGGCAGAATAAAATAATTTGTTCCAATATAAGCTTCTACAAGTGAACACCCAGCGGCATCCCTAGTATTATCCTATGTGCAATCTAAAAGTTACAATTACACGACATTTACCAAATGTCAGCCACTTCATGATCTGCTGGATCATAGTTCTCATTTGGTAACCAACTACCGCAATTTTTCTACCACTCTATTCTGACCTTTAATGTCAGGTCAAAACATGTCTTGCCTCTAATTTGTCCACAGTCTTTATTACTTCAGAGGGCTATGCAATTACATATGCATTTTTTGTTCGTCAAACTTCATAAAGTCTCTCTCAATGGCTTAAGAAAGGGGGAAGGGCGTGAAAACCATGATGCCATCTAAACCACATGTCCAAGAAAGACTCACCTTTACTGCCTGTAAAAATCTGATCATCTGTAGCATCCACAGACAACACTGCTTTGGTGTGACCTTCAGCTGTGTGAGTGCATGTCAAGAAAGGGGATTTGCTTCCCACATTTTTTATGCTGTTGGTTGTTACTATGTTCCCCCTGAAAGCATGACAATGCACATGTATTAAACCATCTCAAACAATAACATGCTCATTTGAGGGACATCACTGCTTTGCATCATAAATATTTTTACAGCATTTCCTGTGGCAAAACATCCGCAAACATTTGTCTGAGATTCTACTTCCTGAAGCTCACCTATTAGAATTGTGACTGAAAGTCTGACTATTCCCAGACAAACGTGAGAAGACATTATCATCATTGCTGCGGCCACTTCGCCTCAACGTTGGAGGGGAAGATGGTGGAGTTGTATCTGATGATGTGTCTCTATAAACAAGTAAACAGTCTCATTACTCTCAACAAATGCCTGTAATAATATTTGTCTAACCAAGGCTTACTCTGATGATGTCAACTCAACCAGTCAAGAACAGCATTCTTTTAAAAAAAAGTATACATGACAGTGATCTCAGAAAATTAAATTTGGAATAGGTACAAGGTAATTTTGTTTGTTCTTTTTTCCATAGCTAAGCATGAAGATAACTACTTACAGTGAGCTGGACTGACCACCCTGGCGATCTGCTATATTGGAAGGTGTATTTTTGCGTTGCATGACTGGTGATGGTTCTGGGCTGTTGGGGGACCTTCGAAGTTCACGTCTTTTTATGGTTGGAGATGGAACAGGCAGAGTACTAACAGTCCTGTGGGTAGCAAAAATGTAAGATGACATTCTAAACAGATTACTAACAATCGTGCAGGTAGTGAAAATGTAAGATAACAAACCAAACAGATGACCATTTAAGAGACTAGAACCCATGGTAAATTTGGTCATCAAAACAGTTCCACAACAGTGAAGAAGACAAAATCGAAACTCTTAACGTAGGCAACCTGGCTACATCATGAGGTAAGCAGGCTTGTTTACCTTTAATAACCCTAGTACAAGAACACTCACTGCTAAGCAACTTTCTTGAAACCTAAACATGTCTTCTCAAGAAGAAGATGTCATAGTAAGGTACGACTGATTTGTCCTGCTTGAATTTTAGAACAACTTAAGATGCTATAAAGGTATGCTTTCCAAATAAAGTGAAGACTTGCAGTCTGGTACTGCACATGAATTAACAGAACTTTGATTCCAACTCATCTGGCAATCCACTATTAAACGAAAAGGAACAAGGCATTTGAAAGTGGCATCTGTACCTATTAGCTGTCTGTTTTGGAAGACCCTTTGGAGGAGGCATAAGAAGCTTGTCTTGCAGTTCCAAACCTCCATCTCCAGCACCTTTATGTTTTACAGATATTCCATCATCACCCTGGGCATCCATAATGCCGGGCTTGTTTCTTTTTTCTTCTTCGGGTGTCTCCAAAACCGGCAAAAGTGGCTTGTAGGCTTCAGTGTTGCCAGCATAAAGCAAGTCCTCTGGAGTGGCAGTTTTTCTTCTAGCCTGAGCAACAGTATTGACATAAACATGGAGTTGCCATGACAACAATCATGAGATCAAAAATAGTGACAGGAAAAAACTACAGAAAGTGACTATGAGAATAATAAATCATAAATAGCTGAAAGTTTGTCTTGTATTCTCTGAAATTATGCTTATTACTTTCTTACCAATATGTACCTTTACAATTCTCTTTCCACTGGAAATCTTCCATTTTTATTGCACAAGTAAAGTGCCAAAATGCTTGACATCCTCTGTGTCTGAGTAAAGTGCCAAATGTCTGATATCCTTTGTGAAGAACATGCACGTATGAGTGTGTGACGTATGAGGCAAGACCATGCAGGGATGTTGACATAGCAAGTGTGGGAAGTCTATAAAAATATGTCTAGCTATTGTTTCAACCATGCTCAACATCACTAGAATTACCACAAAATGCTTGAGGTCAACAAAAATACTACATGCATGTTCTTTCGAAAGGAAACGTCTAGAAACAATAAAGGTTCACACGTCATTCAGACACAGTCCAATGGGAAATAAACCAAAACACATTGTACTGAAGTCCACCTTGCTAGTCTAACAAGCAGCTATGATCACAATAATAACAATGGCACACACAACATTTGAAAAAAAAGACTTTTCATTCTCCAGGCTATTTTTAAAAAATAATGAAATCATTGCAAAATGTACCAAAAAGAGTGTCATAATGATTTTGTTTCTCCCCTGAAGGTTGTCATGTGCAATAATGGCCACATGTGACACAAAAATGACAGTCAAATTATTTGCATGCTAGATTTAAGACTCCATGAGACAATCTCCTTATTACCAGTTACTGAACCCAAGTGTATATATATCATCCATCACAAGTAACTGCTGGTAATTTCAAGACTTTCCAACAGAAACACCATCACCACTTTTATGATCCCTTTATTTATCTGGAGCATGCTGCATTCTTCAGAGTAAAAATATTACAGAATCCAGCAGAAAAACTACTTTTTCCACATGGTAATGACGAAATGAAGTAACAAAACAGCACAATACCTAAATTATTATCTTGAATGAAGCAAAACTTCTTCCAAAAGACACGAGCATGATTTAAATGTTACATGAACCAAAAGCAATTTTTCCACCCAGCTAACAACTTTGCCTGACATTTTTTCCCACAAGGCAAGCTACAATTTCTTTACATAAAAACAGAAGAAAAAAATTGCTCTTATTTTCTGTTTATTTAATCATCAACACCACAAATCTGCTTAAGGCACTTTCCTCCCAACTCACCTTCTCTTTCCGGGCAGCGATGGCAGCGGCAGAGCTGTAGGCATCAGAAGTGGGAATGATGCCAGTGAAGTGAGGTGGGTGAAGGGCACTACCATTGGATTCAAACATGCTGACAAGGCAAAGCACATCAAGGTGAAGGACAGGCAACAGCAGTGACATGCAAAGCAAGGTACCAAAAATCATGCACACTCACAAACCAACAACATATCGTGCAAGATTTGGGTCTGTCTCTGCATCACTCACTCCATGAACCAATGCTGAATTTTTGTAAAAACTAACAATAATGTGCTGGGTTACAAGCAGATGCTCTTTCAGCAGTCCAGGTAATGCATAGTCAATGGGTTTAATGCTTCATTCAAAGCCTTTGTTCGTTGCAATAAATATGCATCAAGAGTTAGCAATGCTAAAGGCAAGAGACACAAGGATCAAGCTAACTGTATCACTTATTACACAAGGATAGGAACTGCAGTTAAAAGCATGCCTAATGAATGACCCACACTTTACAACCTTTTCTTTTCACCAGCAGATTGGTCTGCATGTAATGAATCTTTTAACTCCACTGATAACATAATGTGTGAATTTTAAAATTTTATGAGAACTCTGTAACAGTTATTAGTTCATTTTCAGTATGCTTAAAGTATTTGTTGTAACAAGAGAAAGTGTTAGAAAGGCAACGAAGGCAAAATGGCAGCGAGAATGTATGGACAGTACACAGAATGTCAAAGCAAGCACACACATGCGAAAAGAAAACAGCCAACCATTTCTCTCTCAGCAAAACCTGCCTGGTGGTGCTAAACTATGCTTATGTTTTTCTCCTGAACTGAGAAACAGGATAACTATTTTTTTTTATATACAAAACAGTTTAGGGACCAATTTTCAACAGGTAGACCAGTAAGAGATGGGTACAACAGATTACTGCATAGATTAAAAATAATTTTAAAGGTGTGTAGTGGAGTACAATAAAAGTCTTTTATCAACACTAACATAATGCTACAATTTTTTTAGTGTTGTTCACACAAGATCAGGTATCGAAATATGAGTCAAAATCATATCGCACCAGTATAAGATTCTCTTGTATAAGCAACACTATCTCTATAAATTAAAAGCAACTTTGTTTTTCTACTGTCCCAAGACATAAACAAAAATTTATTTCTTCATCAATGCCGGAGAATACATGAGAAAATATTATGCTAATAAATCACCGGAGTAAGAAATGTGTGACGATGATTCTTTTCCTTTTGGCACTGACATGAAATGGTACAAAACCTATTAAGAAAACAAGTACTCATAGCCTACATACTAATCATACACCATTAGGTACCAAACACAGGTTCTCCCTGAGGCTGTTCGCATAAGCAGTTTGAAATTCAAGACAAGGCATCTAACAAAACTTCATGACTATAAAAAACACTTATTTACAAACCTGCATGACCAGGAAGCCCTGTCTAACAATGGGAATAAAGGCAGGTTTTGCTGCATAGAACAAACTTGCATATACAAATGCAGATGTGTGCCATCATGCACTTAAGAGTGACAAAATCCTACTCACTTCAGTCAAATTTTGTCTTTATCATATTAACAATCACATATAAAATGGTAAAACTATTATTAACAAAAATTGATTTTCTTGCACAATTATTTGTAAATGTTGATTGTCAGCCTTTACATATATTTTTGTTGTTCAAACCAAGAAATGCATACTGCTTTTTTCTTGTTACATTAGTTTTTAAGCCAAATATTGATTTCAGAACTTTTGTTATGCCACAGTTCATTGTAAATTTATACATTCCTGCACATTAACACATACTGATAATGTTTCACAGCATTTGACAGAAACAGCATTCTAACACCGTATGCCGTTCTATTTTTGAGCATTTTGAGTATAAAGAATGACTAAGTATCAATTCTTACATGATGACCAAATCTGCATTCTCAACATCAAAACAATGAAAGGTTAAAATATGGACTGATAACAAAATCATCGCCATTATCTCTATCCAGCAGTTAAAAATGGGTGAGAAAAATCCATGCATCTTGAGAAGACACAATGTCTCAAGTTCATGCAAAGGCACATGAGTTCTCATTCATAACAATAAATGAAATCAAACATGATATATGTAATACAATTTAACAAAATACTATGGAAAGGTGTGCCATATTAATATGATCATCGCAATTATTGTGTTTGTTCTCAGCAAAACTAAACTTTTGACTGACTGCTATGTGGAAAACACAGGTATGACACAAATAGACACAAATTAGTGAATGTGCAAACTAAAGCAGCTTAAAACATGTCTTGTGCTACAGACTGAGAAGTCATTTAAAGCCATCAATGGGTCACACAACAAAAATTTCTAATGAAACAAAACAAAACAATATCGCTAATGCAAAAAAACAAAAGTCACTAGAAGTGGATGGGGCACTGCATGTTCTGGAAGCACCAATATACACAAATATTTTAAAGGGATTTTTTTTGTCCATTTTGAGGCAGCACAGGAAAGGAAAGATCATGAATTAATAAATTGCTAATTTTACACTTGAATGAAGTAATATAAACTACTATTATACAGCAGCTGCACTCTCTTGAAAAAAGACAAAGCCTAAAAGGCAAACTTAAAGTGCTTTCAGACTACTGTAAAAATACATTGTGGGTTGTAAATATTTGGAAAGGGTGGGGAACTGGTATTTTTAGCCAGTAACAAAGGCTATATCAAGGTGAAGTAGTTGGCCCTGTAAACAGGTGCCACATGCAGTGGAAGATATTATGGTAAATTATGAGGTATTATGGTAAATTTTGATTTTAGCAATCTTAGCCAGTTGCATGATATTTGCTGATCTATGTGTAACTAACAGAATACCGGACTAAAATGGGAGAAGATTTACATGTGTTTATGTCACAATGACACTACCAGACAAATAATTTTCACGTGTTCAAGACTGACATAGGAACATGAATCTAAAACAGGTGACTGTTGCTGTTCTCTCAAATCAGTGGTTATCATAAGTTCTAAATGAAAGAGTTACTGGAAAATGCAATATCAGCCAAACAGCTTGCAGAGAGGATCCTAGACATAAAACATTTCATATTACTTTACTGCTATACTTTTTTGCTGTTAAAACCATCAGGAGAAAAATGAATAGTGTCAGCCTATATGGCCTTTTTTCTTTGTAGTCCTATAGAGAGGCTCAGCTGTATCCATCAACATGCATGACCAATCTTACATCAGGCATTTTATTATACTTTGTACATTTTGTGATATTTTATTTGATACAAGGATGTATTTGACCATTGGCATCTCACCCTATCAGCAGACACCATGAGAATGTTAATTCAACGTTTCTGATTGCAGATATGTTCTTATTTTAGATACCACTGGTGGTGACTAGCTTCAAAGTCATTATGGGTGCACAAGCTATCAGAACAATAAGATTTATAGTTTTTGCACCTTCGGCTTCATTACAGGGACTGACTGACCAGTAAAGCTGCCCCACAGATTACCCCCCCCCAAAAGTGACAGCCTCTAAGCTAGCGATCAATCAACACCGACAGACAAACACAAACATAAACAAGAAAGGACATGAAGAATCCTTTTAAAGAAAGGGTAATAGTTTTCATACTGTCAACACAAGACAAACAAAAAATGAAAAAATACATACAAGAGTGGACAAGGACCTTAAAGAAAAGCAGTTAGTGATGTTCGTACCTGTCAGCAGGGGATGAGGATGAGCTGCTCTCACTCTCTATATCTGTACCGATGGGAAAAAAAGATCACAAGGTTTTCTCTACAAATTTAAATTACTTCCTCCATTAAGTCATTAATATTGTATCGGCTTGCTCTTATGATAATTATTCCTCACCATAAAGGCAACAATAACTAAACCCAACCCACTGCTCTAGGCTCATATTCGTGGTCAGTGGCACATTACCCATTGGTTCGTTTGTAGTATTTTGAGTGCAGCATATCAAGCTCACATCCACACAGTGAAATGCGTTTTACAAATTCTATCGTATAATCATTAAAATTGCTCTAACTCGAGTAGGGAACTAGCAGATTATGTTTACCCAAAAGACTAGCTCCTGAGCCACCGAGTAGATGATGTCACCTAATATTAATTTGACCAGCTGGCATTAGTCTTATCAACTAACCATCAGCATCGCTATATGTCATGAGATCATCTGTCTCAATGCAGACATTGTCCTGCATCATGTGGCGCAGCAGGTCTTGCTGCAGGGTGTTGTTCAGCTCTGTTTGGTGCAGCTTAGCCAGCAGTTCTCGACACTCTGCCTCTTTAGTTGCTAGCTGTAGGCCCTGTAACCAACGTAACCTTTTTTACAGCTATAGATTTAAATCTAAAGTACTCAAGTCTGATGTATCTATGTGTCAGTAGTTGCAATGAAAAGACTTCATCATCAAACACAGGCAGACATCATAAGATCTTACACAAACTAACTATAAAAAAAAATTAAAAAAAATTAAAAACAGCATAGCCTGATTTCAGATTTTTCTCTCCCTCACACAAACCTTATAGCACAAACAAAACTGAAGAATTGTAAACTTTAGAAATGTTTCCTTCCCTTTTTTGGAAAATATGAAATAACATGTTCTGGAGCAGAAGACTGGACTGCTACTCACACGATCAGTGGACATTTGTAGACAGTGCTCTAGCAAATACCGTGCTTCCTCCAGTGAGCAGCAATTGAAAAACTGTCCTGTATCCAAAGACTCTGCTTTGTCCTGAAAGATGTTAGTGTCTTATTGTATGCTCTAAGAACAAAGGAAGAGTTTGCAGACACTATGCAGACAAATCACATGGTTACTGCCTCTTGCATTAGTCACCTACACTTTTGAAGTGTACGTGGTCCATAATATTTTGGACATATCCTTTGCATTACTTTACTGAATCTGATTTTTATTTTTGAATATACTTCACCCTGGGATGAATGTGATGTGGTTCTTTATTTTCCAAACTGTGCTTCAGATCTTTTACAATTTTGACAATGACAATGACCAACTTTATTTGTCCCAGTGGGCAATTTGAATATGGGAATGTTCTCTCGTTCAACAATGGAAAAAAAAGAGAATAATAATAATAAATAAATAAAAAATAAATGAAAAATGAAGAAAAAAAAGAAAGAAGTGTGCAAGTAGCATATATCATATGCAACAAGGAAATCAAGTAGGCACCTACAACATCACACACACACACACACATCGTTGACAATTCATCTAAAATTGAGCAACTGGACTGCAGATGGCACTAATGATTTCAGGAGTCTGTTACTCTTACAAATAGGCATGGCATAGCGTTTACCTGAGCTTAATAATACAAATTCACTAACAAGATTGGCTTAAGAGCTTATTTTCCAGTTATTATACTTTTATGTGCAAAGAATACTTAAATTTATCTCACACTAAATATGTTCGGATAACACCTCTCATGATTTAAGACACGCAGAAGCAAATTTTCTTTGTCCCGTTGTCAGTGGTGAGATACATTCTATTTCTATTCCCTAAATGGCACAAGATTCCAAAATTTTGGCACTGTTGAAAATATGGAAGAAGAAATTTGGTGACAACATCCTAGAATGAACCCTGCTCTGCCTAGTGTCCCCTCCTTATACAAAGTCTTGGTCCATTATGCTTACCTTGCTCTCTTCCATCTGCATGATGCCCATCTGAGACTCGTTGATGTTGTCCTGAGCAAAAGCCACTTGTTGCTGCAGCCCTTGGATGATATCATCAAGCTCTCGAACAGTTTCATCATCCTGAAGCACACAAACACCATGTTAATGCTAATTCTCTTCTTGTTATTGCCTCAAAAAACATCTTTTAATCATTTCTTTTTAACAATAGGTACATCTCAACAAATTCAAGACAGGTCTGTGATGAATCAATAAAATAATGAATTCCAGTGTAAAACCAAGTCACAATATTATCCGTACCTTAAGACCATCGGCAAAATCCTTCCTCTTCTTTTGATAGTGCTCCATTTTCTTGATTGTTTTGTCTCTTTGCTGAATATAAAAAAAGGTCAAACTGACTCTACAGTGTAATTACAATGGTAAATGATGGCTGTCTACAACAAATAGATGAGCATTAAACATGGACCACTCACCTTTAACCATATATTCATGTCTCTTTCCATGAGTGAAACTGTTTGCTTTTTTGTAATTACAGCATTCATCTGAAAGGACACCCAAAACAGTCATTGTACACAGCCCATTGGAACAGCTGCCAGTCCAGTCCAGGTTTAGGTTTCCCACAGGCACACGCAACCATGCTACACACTAGCAAGTTTATCTGTACAGTTGCACAGCCAGAAAATCAGACAGATAATAAATGGTATAATACCCCCTTTTCTTCAAATTTTACTTGCATATTTTTCAAGCCGCTCCCATTTATTTTTGGCTGCCTTTGGTGAAAACTCTACTCTCTGACGTCTGTGCATGGATGACAGAGGAGCTGCAACAAAAGTCCATAACACAGGTGAGAATCATCTGACTTTTGGTAACTCTAGTTCATAGCAAATATAAAATACCTTAAAATGAACACTATTCATAACTGTACCTGTCCTAGCTAGCTTGTTTTACTATTATTGCAGCTTGAAGATTAGGTCTTTTATTTGAGGGTCTGTTTCTTTGGGGCTTTTTTTACTAAAAAAAAATTGTATTGAGCATCACCTTCAGGTTCTGTGACTGGCTTGTCATACTTGGCCACTCTTCCTGCAGCACGATTTGACATGGGCTTCTGCCTCTTGCGCAGTGCTTCTACCTTCACATGCAAATTATACTGATGTTAGAAACCAGGTGATTTCTGGACCTTCTTATCAGGTACAGTGTCCCCCTGCCCCAAACCCACTACCAAAAAAAATTAAATAAAAATAATCTGGACTTTTTGAATCCTACGTCTAACATATCCTTTGGTGACAAAATTATGTCTATTAGTTTTCAAGATAGTGTTAGTGTTCTTGACAAGTGTGTTTCATTGGATTTTAAATTTATCAAGAGACTTATTCTCTTAGTTATAGAAATTATACTCCCACAGTGCTTGACAAACAAAGAGTGTTTTTTTTTTTTGCTGACACCTTTCATCTTACTCCTCACATCCTTCATGCAGTGAAATGACTAAAGCCCCCATACCTCCTCCTGTTTGCGCCGCAGTATGAGTTCCTTTTGCTGCTTTTCTCGTTCTAAATTTTTTATGATGTTTTCATTTCGCAACTGTTCACGCTTCATCTGGCCCACTTCCCGATTCCGCCGTGCTTCCGTCTGCTTGTTTCGGTCTGCCTCCTCTTTCACCTGTTTCATCAACTTTACCTGTAAGGTAGAAAGTCCTACATTATCTGATTCCACACATTTGCACAATTTCAATCGTGAGCATGAATAAAGACTTTTAATTCTTGATCACAGTAGGACTCAGGAACATTCCCAGTTTACTGTAAGTTTTCTAGATTTCATTTCGAAAGTCTCCTACAAACTCACCTTTGTCTTCTTCATCTCAGTCAGTTCATGTTGGAGGGTGCGAAGCTGTTTCTCATAGTGAGACTGGTTTCTAACAAGTTTGGCATGTTCCTTTTTGGCTGCTTGCATTTTTTTCAGTTCTGACTGGAGGTTACTCAACTTCTTCTCATACTCTGCTGTGATCTTCTTCGTCTTCTCAGTTGTCATGGACTCTATTTGCCCTGTGCATGCAGAAAACCAACAATTTTATATGATTGATATAAAGGCTGAAATTCTTACAAGCAAACTTCATTTACAGACAACAATATTTTTGCATGCACAAACCTATTTCTCTTCACCCATTTAATACACTTTAACCCTACCAGACCCCTGTACCAGTTTACCGGTAATTTTGAAAACTGCCGCTAGACCGCTGTACCGGTTTTCCGGTACTTTGCCTAGTACATGAAAAAAAATGCGTCACATACTTAAAATAATCAACTAATCGCTACAAACCTTGTGGTTACACATTGCAAATGGCTGCTCCCATGTGTGTGAATTGAGTTTGTGTGTTTCAAAGTGAAAAAATTAGGAAAATTTACAACGATCAGCTGATCAATCAAGCACGTCAATAGGAAAGCGAAGTAGGTCTAGTCTTCTCACAGTGCAACAGGTGATCGAAACTTTGTGTGATTCAAAGTCTAAGGAATCAGAATTTCACCAAGAATTCATTTCTAGTTCAAGTGACAAAGACAGTGATAGCTCGAGTAATGAGAATCTTGAATCTCATCGATCGATAGTAAAAGAAGGGTATGTGTCGCTCAAACGGCTGTGTGTGAAAAAAGGCTAGTTCTGCTGGGTGGATTGGCATACAAAGGTAGAATATTGGCACTAGATGAAAGGTAGACCTATTTTCTACAATGTCTCGAAGTTTCATTTTATTCTAACCACTTGTTTGCTCGTAACTAACGTTTTCCTAACCGACGGTTTTTTTCTCCGTAACGCTCAGGAGTCCAGATATAGGGGACAGTTAGGTTCAGGGTCTCAGGTCTGGTAGGGTCTTTCAGCCTCTCCAAGTCAAACCAAATGTAGAGGCTCAAGCAGGCATTTCAGCTTAAGTTTCAGTTTAATCAGCTTATTAGGATGTGTTGGCCTTTGTAGAATCAAGCATTTTTTTATATACATATGCCTACGCCATATCCTGGGCATTTGATGGCCCCAAAAGATCTCCAATATCAGCCTCTGGAGGAAAAAAACAACAACCAAAATCCCACTAGCCAAGACATCAAGAAGCTCAGGTGGGGCTGGATAGGACACACCAGGCACAAGCCAGCTGACACCATTGGAACGCAGGCACTTGACTAGAACCCTCAGGGGAAGAGGAGAGTTGGGAGGCCAAAGCAGACTTAGAAGAAAAAGAACCTGTTTATTGGGTAGGCCATGAGCCCATTCCAAGGGGGAGATGACATCCATGAGTATAGTAATATAAGTACACATTAATCAACTCATTATCGACCAACGTTCTTCTAACGTCAGGAATATGAAAAGACCCAACTGTCTAATTACCGACTCATTGGTGCTAGATAATAACTGAACGAGTACATGTGCTCCTTCCTTCAATGTCTTACAATATTTTTCTCTCAGGCTTGCATAAACAGGACATACACACAAAACATGCGTTTCATCCTCTATCAAACCTGGGCAGAAAGGGCAGTGAAGGGCTACTGTGGATTGTGAGAAACGGTACCTATGGCTATTTATTTCTGATACTCTCACTCTAAAGCATGCATAGGCCTTTCTTATATTTGTCTTATTTATAATGTCAATATATTTTTCCCGTTCTAGGCAGCACTTGAAACTGTTGTACAACTCAGACTGCCAGCTATTTTGGAGACCTGCATACCATTCTTGACAATATCCTTCAGCCTATCTCTAAATTTCTTCAAAAACAATTTTTCATTCCCGACTTGCTGAAACAGCCATACATGACCAAACCCAGCAGACAACAGCCCCATACATATTTTGGAAACCCAACTCCCGTACCCCAGACCGTCTAGTGAGTAAAGCATATCATACGCCTTTCTAGCGTACCTCATGCTTGGTAATCTCAACAGGCGTAACCAGAATTTCATGCATTTGGTGGCAGATACAATATACAAAGGAAACCTGCCTGTCTCCCCATATACAAGTCTATTTGATGCTTTCACTGAGACACCTAAGAACCTCTTGCATGCACAGCTTGTCCTTCCCATACACCTACTGCTCTCTAGATGCTAGGTAGCCCCCTTTACGAAAGACAACTATCTTGGTTTTATCTAGGATGACCTTCAGACAGATTCGCTGAGCTGCCTGGTACAGGGTATTTAGCTGATTTTGAAGGCAAAGCAGACTTAGAAAAGATCAGTAAAGAGCGAGGCAAAGGATGCTGGAACAACCGTGACCCAACTGAGGGGGGCTGCCTAAAACTGGTCCGCTGGAGAGGTGTTTGTTATGGCCCTATGCTCCTTGAGGAGTAGAAAGGAATAAACTAACTAAATCTGTGAGAAGTGTACTTTCTGTCTTCTTTCTCAGTGCCACTTCTTTTGTCACAAATTACGGTTTATTTTTCTTCATGAAAGAGTATGAAACATGGCAGTCTCCAAGAACCGATCCACAGCTGTGTTTTAGACATGACTGTAAGTAAATGGTTTGCTTCAAACTCAAAATTTTGAATGGAAACAATTAAGAACTTTAGTATCTATAATTTAAGCTCAAATTGCTTAATAAAAGGTAAAAAAAAATTTAAATATCTCCAACAAAGTTTATTGAAAGATAGCAAAAGAAAGAAAAGAATGCAGTGCTATAGGATGGTGACTCACCAATGTTGGACAGCACAGTGTCCCGTTCCACTTCAGTTTCTTTGATGCGAATCTGAAGCTGCAGGACTTTTTCCTCATACTGTGTCTTCATAGCATGCAGTTTCTTCTGGGATGCTTCTAGCTCCTCAATAAGTCGCTGCTTTATTGAAATTTCGCATGTCAGCTCCGCAAGGTCCTCATGAATGTTATCGGAGTCTATAACAGGTATTAACCTCATCATCATATGGTATTAGCTCCTAAATTTGTTAAAATATTAAAGACAAACCAGCTACCATGTGTATGCTTAGTACACATGCCTCACAATTTTAATATTACTATATCCTAAACCAAGATGACATGTTAAGTGCAGCTATCATGGCAGAATAACTGATGCAGGCAAAACCAGATTCTTACAGCATCTCTAGCTTACTACCACCAAACCTCTGTTGCCTTCAAGGCAGTAACATATGTTTCTAGAGCAATAACACTGACAGTCAGAAAAGTACACCAAGCACAACGTAAGGTTCACAATATCAACTCAAAAGAAAGATATTACCTATTAAGCACCAGGCTCAGTCTATTTCTCATTGACAGGATATTTACTAAAATAGTAGAAAAGTCATAAAATTAAACAAACATGAAGCAAAAAGAACTGTAAAAGAGAGAAAAAAATGCAAATCCACCTGCACTTGCTCCAATCCATGGTTCAAAAATGGCGATTATACTATAGATGAAGCAGCAGATAAATGAACCCAAGAATACTACAATGACTCACTTGTACACATATACAAACACTTAAGCATCAAATATTTAAATGAAAGACAGAAGCTTTAACAGCATATTGAAAACTATGTGTGATGTTAGAAAGATGTATATAAATATTTTAAAGATGTTACGTTATATACGAGAACCATCTTTTTAAAATTAACACAGAAATTGATCTGCCTATTCTGTGCTGTTTTTAAAAAAGTTTTAATAACATGCTAACCGCATGTTCATTATGTACACCTTATAACATGTACTATTCCTTCTTTTTATAATTTAGTCTCTTGTATTCCTATTACCGTTTGATCTGTTTATCTCTCTATAATTCAAAATACTACTGTCTTAATGTTTTTAACATCATCTTCTCTTTGATGACACTTTTTCTATGCTGATCTCCAAGCACATCAAAATTCCCATCAAGCTAGTAATCAAGCACAAGGTCTTGATGTGCACACAATGATCACAAGAATATCAGATATCCTTAGCAAGTCCAACACATGCATACACAAAGTACAGACACTGAAATGTACTAAACTAAAAGTGTGAAAAATGTTATACCTGACCAGCACAGCCAGTAATCCAAGATAAGTTCCACTGACAGTAACGCAGTAAATTATATCAATGTTTTTTTATAGATATTTCTATCAACATTACTGTTTAAATTTCATTACTGCACCTCCACTGCAACCCTAATATCAGAAAATGTCAACCTCAACCATCAAGTAAACTGCCAGATCCATTGAGGAGTGCAAAGGGAATGACCATAGATGCTTTACATAGAAACCTTATAGTCAGCTTACAGTAATGAATTACCAACTATCTTCAGATTAATTTTAATCTTACTGGCAAAAGGAAGGCCATGATACTTTGAAAGATGGACTTAAAATAAGAGAAGCAAAGTACCTCTGGACTCAGAACCAGAGTCAGATTCCTCAGTATCTTCCTCTTCATCCTCCTCATCAAGTAAGCTCTGACAGACAAGAAATCTGTCATCTAGCTAGATCCATACTTTTTCCTTTGAAAGCTAACATTTTTTTCTTCAAAACTAGAACTGCTCTTTAAACAAACTATAAAGAAAAGTGACTTTATGTTTTCATACTTAAAAATAAATTTTCAGGCTATATTTCTAAACAAAATCAACGAATGGACTATCATGTACACACACACAGATATACCTACGGATAAATAAATACGAACAGTTATACATATGGATATAAAGGGCATGAACATGTGCACATGCAGTCTTATATGCACATGCATGCATGCACACAAACATTTGTACACCACTGCCTAAACTTAATTATTAATAATTACGTCAAACTACTGAGCACTTCGTCTTTATGTTCACTTATCACACATTTCAAAACTTATTGTATTTGCTCACCAATACAAATAAAAAGAAGCGTTAATTTGCAGGAAGTAAGCAAACGGTCTTTAGCAGTGATATCAGCTGCCCACCACTTACTGTTTCATCTTCATTGTCATCAGATTTCTCCTGCGTCTCTACATTCTCTCGGAGGTCACTGCTCTCATGAACATGGCCATTGTGCTTATTTCCTATACTCTGATTTTCTTTGTCACTCCTGAAATGTATAATGCTAGCTTTAGAAGCTTTCATTTCTTGTGGAGGGGTAAGTAGAAGATCTCTTGCTTGAAAAGTAAAGTCCATATATCATTTCATCATGCTCTCATACACAAACACACACATATATTTATATTTCTTACCCATGAGAACTTGTTTGTGACTCTGATCTTTTTCGAATTTTTTTCATTTTCTTCACCTCCCTGCGGGCTACATCCAACAAGGATGATGTTAGTGCCTCCGGGGAAACTGGTGCCTCAAAACCTCCCATGGAGGATGTCATGCTAGACATCAGAGATAATGACATGCTATTCACAGAGGAAGGTCGCATGGGTGAATGGGGTGATCTTAAGGTGTGACGTTTCAACTGTTCAACTGTTGCCTCAGATTCTGCCAGCTTCGCCCTGTACAAACATTTCAAAGATTTAATGACAGAAACATACTTCGGTATATTCAGGTATAAATATGCTGGTTATCTTCTGAAGCATCTCAAACATGACCATGCTTATTAACGACCTCTAGTAACTTGAACTTGTTAAGACTGCTATACTTCCCACACTGTTTCTAAAAAAAACAAAAATATTTATTTGCAAAATGCATTTGCAAGTGGTTAAATTTTAAGACTTATGCAATCTCTACATATAAAAGAGTACAGTTAAATCCATCATCAAATACATAAGATGCAATTTAATCATGTCTTACTGTCTCCTTTCTACTGTGTAATTAGGTTCAAAATAAATAATAAATGAACCTCTCCAGAGAATACAGTAGAGCAGTTTCTATTTAATTCTGACAACTAGTGCAAATCTTCAAATAAATGGGGCCGAATGAACAAAATTCATGTAGAAAAAAACAATCCAGCAGCAGTGCCTATGTTTAACAGTTCCCCCACCCCATCCCAAAAGGACTTACTAGGATGATGCAAAGGCCTAATTAAGAAATAAAAACAAAAATTTACTTCAAATCTTCAATTTCCTGCAAGTACTTCTTGATCTGGTTCACAACATCTTCATTGCTGACCTCACCTAAAACAAACATTCCTTCCAACATAAAACCCCAAGCATTAAGCACCACTACCATCGCAACAGACAGTCCACATGGAACATCAAACATCAAAGAAGATATGTTTTAACATGAAAAAATACATTTGATACCATCTAAAACAAGTCTTAACAGATCGCAAAAACTGTGTGAAAATACCACTTTTGGTAGTAAAATGCCTTTTTTCAAGTATTCACCAAACAACATGACTATGTGAAGTTCACCCTACTAGCTACCCAATTCCAGCTGTCCACTCCAGATTGGTCAGAATTCACCAGTGAAGTTGAAGAACACAAACTCAGGCAACTCACCCCCATCCTGCCCCATCTAGCCAGTGAGTTCAACAAGTTTTTCATTAGAGCTGCAAAGAGACCCACAATGAGGAGGAGTGAGGGAACTAGCAGTCCTGTCATCTGTAAGTACTCGATAAAAGTAATTTTACTACCAAAAATTGTATTTTTTCTTTTTACTCTACCAGATTACATGACTATGTAGAGAATAACTAACAGTTAGGAGGTTGACAATCATAAAAGGAAAGAAGGTTACTGCCTCAGAATAAGAAAGTCTTATTATATACCTCAATTCCAGCCAGACTGAAGACCCACTAAGCTACAGAGCAGGAAAGACAGAGGGCTGGATGAGCAATTCTGTGGGCAATATGGTGAACTGCCAACATGCTACAGACTGTGGTCAGAGAATCAGATTGAGCTGCAAGGTCCCTCAAGCAGAACCTAGAGAATATGGAATCGGACTGCCTGCCTTAGTGACATCTTCAAGGGCCACACTATGTGTTGGAAGAAAGGCTAGACCATAAGCTCAAAACTGCAAACAGGGTGGGTCTGCAGAAAGAACATGACTCTCTCTAACTCATGCGGCTGAGGTGATGTCTACCAAGTAAGCAGCATATGCGGAACCTATAAAGGCTCCAAGACCAGAAAGTTCAGGTAGGTGAGGGTCCACCTAAAGTTTCAAAAAGGAAGCAGCAGACTTCATGACAATAGCTATGCAAGGAACAGATTGGCCAGTAAGTCAGACAAATCTAAATTTGACCCCACATCCCATAAATTTCCAAAGGCAAAAGGTATCTAATAGCATAGCCCTATAGCCCTTAACTGTGATGGGCACCAAGCCTTCACATTTAAGAGCCACAGGAGGAAGTCCGCCATGGGAGCTGGTTCTCCCTTTGTCAAACACCCTCCATTTACCCCCACAGACTGTTAAAAGTGGAAAACATTTGAGCGATAATGACGCCCACCACTGCTTCACATGAGAATTTCCACCTAGCAGAGGCACTGCTGCTAATCCAGATGTGATGGTCAAGACATTCTGGAACTGGAAGCAAGATTTGGATGTCTGCTTGTCAAAGGAAGGTAAGAGATGGACACAGCTTTCGAGTAATAGTCTTGATCAGTGCTACTAGGTCAGAGCTCAAAAAATGACTTCAAATAAGTAGGGAGACCAGATGAGATTAATGTTGGCCCCTTTGACTTTCCACAAATTTGTGCAGCAGGAATGTGGGAAAAAATGCTAAAGTGCCAAGACCATTCCCTTATATCGACAAGGCATCCACAGCCCAACCCAATAGGTCTCAAAATGAAGACACAAAAGATGCAGCTTGTTGTATCAGCGTGTGGCAAACAAATCTACTGGTGACCGAAAAAGAACTACTGATGTATGTGCTGAAGTACCTCAGGATGTAAGAATCATTTGAAATGAACAATCTGCACTTTCTTGCTCAGAGGATTCACGATGTAAGTGAGTCACCTGGAATGTGATGTACTAGTAACATGACGTTGTGCAGGTGGCAACAGCCGAAACTTTCAAACTATGAGGCACATCTCAGGAGAAAGGAAATCTCCTTGTCGATGCAGGTGAGGATCAGCCATGAAAATGTTGGACTGCTCCTACTGAAGACATCCTGAGCATCTCCCCAACCCTCATCTGTTTGCTGTTACACATCAACATTCAAGCCTTGAAACTAATGCATGCGAGTCTGAAGACACTGACACATACAACAGGTATTTCTAAGATGCTGATGCTGGCACATCAACTAGTCATAAATGAAGGGAGGGAACCCTAGCATTGCATGTAAGCAATAGGAAATAAATGTCTCAAAGGAACCAGAAAGGGCACTGTAAACCGGTTAAATGTTTGAAGCACATTTAAAATATTTAAGCTGTCACACAGACATGCCTGGTCCCTCTTCAAGCTGTAGTGATGTAATAACTCCTTTATCTTGCTGGAAAGAAAAAGTGTTTCTGGCTGTACAGCAAATGATGAAGCAAAACCACAACCTACGTGGTCGAAGCTGGGCCAAAAAATGGGGAGGTGAACTCACTGGTTAGACAGGGCAGGATAAGAGATGTGATGGTTGGATTTGTGTGCCCCCCCATTCATGCCGACTAGGAGCGAAAAGATGGCAATGGGTAGCTAGTAGGGTGAACTCCCTATAGTCATGTCATTTGATACAGTACGAAGAAGAAATGTCTCAAAAATGTGCGCCAGAGCTGGCCCGAGATAAGCTAGCACCTCAGTAATCAGTAATTTATACAAACCATTCATCTCATAAGACAGATTACATAAGCCATAAGGTCCCATGAGATAAATTATACAAACCATTCGGTCCCATGAGGGAGAAAGTAGCAGCCTCAGCCAGCAGCTGAGCATTATCAGCCTTCAGAGATTCGATGGCTTCACTCAGCACCTTAAGGCGCTGTCTCAGTTTTTCATTTTCTGTCTGCAGCATGGTGTTTTCTGTGTACATGTCATTGATGCTTTCCTGCCCTTCTGCATCTACTGTTCGTTTACCCTGCACAAGACAGCACTTCTTGCATTGACGACATGTCTGGACAAAACTGGAACTTTCTGGTGATGGATTTCACAGATCAAGTGACTGATCTGATGCTTGTATGTTAACAAAATCCAAGATGGGTGACATGACTATAAACTTTATTAGCTGCATTTACTATTTGTGCCCATAAACTTAACCCTTTACCACACAAAATACTAATTGCACTTTATTTTAAACAGAATTTACTAAACAGAAATACTAAAATAAAGTCAGGAAGTATCTGCTATCTTTGTATATTCTAAGTATATGCTATCTGTGGAGAATTTCTGTGCCTTTTTAGTTTGTCAAAATATGGTCAATTCTTATTTATTAGTTTGATGGTTGTAGTGTCAACAGATTTGTTGTACAAGCCTGTATAATGTGTCTAAGAAAAATTAAACTCTTTGAAGAAAAAATTTTCCAAGATATGATTCATTTAGAACCTTGCATTTCTCTGCCTTGCAAAGGGATAAAAAGTTAGTATTTTTTAGCTGGCAGTTAAATCAGCAGTCTACTCACAGTCTTGTATTCAGCCAGTTCCTGTTGAAGTGCCTGTATTTCTGCTCGAAGGCTGGCAATCTGCCGGCTGGCCTTATCCTGATTTGCAATCACCTTATTCCTGATATTCCGGGCTCGGTTGGCATATTTGAGAGTATTCAATGTTTCCATGAAGTCACGGTCAGAGGGTGAAATGCAAGCAATCATCAATGTGCGACTGTCAAGACCGCAAATAATATCTTAAATCAGCATGCTTACATCTTGACTTGGCATGATACATGTACATGGCACAGTAACATATCTAAAACAGTAAAGTTGAATGTTATAAAAAAAAAATACAAAACGCTTTCTAATGCTTTCAAACATGAATTGTTTACATCCATGTTTGCTCTGCAAATGAGCATGAAACTCTTATCTGTAAAAAGGTCTAAACAAGTCTTGAAACTCATCCACACAATGTTTACTATAGTTTCTTTCTTGGACAAGTACATATGAATGCCAGATGCTACATGAACAGAAATTAATTAAAAATTAAATACTTCAAAGGATGGCATACCTATTACCACCTAAGGAATCTTGGAGTAGTCGAGTAAGCTTTGAGTCCCGATAGGGAACATGGCTGCCCTTCTTGGCCTTGTCACCCAAAGCCGAGATCACGTTTCCCAGAGCAAGCTAAAAGCCCCCAAATAAAATCTATGATTAAAATGATGATAAATGGAAACAAAGCTTTGTTTACTGGCTTCTGATAAAAAAAAATTAAACACAATCAAATAAGAACATTTTTATAATCCAAAACTTTGAAGCAGTCTGTCCAAGTCTTATGAAAATTAAAGCAAAGAATGAAATTATTATCTCTTAAAAATCCCACAAGCCCTTCCCTTAAAACTGCAGGATACTAAACATTTGAAGTCGCATTCAATGCATCAGTGATTCTCTCATGTTTACAGCTTACCAAACCACAGTTGATAGAAATCCCCTCTTTTGCTCGATCTCCTGTGGCTCCTGTTCGCTTCAGTCGCTCAGAACCAGCAAGATCAACGAAATGGAATTTGGCAGTTAACGTTTCAAATTCAGTTCCTGAAGACACAGTGGAATCTGCATCTTTCCCATCATCTGCCGCCAAACTCTGGAGAGAAGACAAAAATCTTGTAGTCACACACAAAGAAATGTATATGATTCCATGAAGCTTGCGTATACATAGTCACTGTTACAAAGATTCAGGTATTATATCCCACAAAAAGGTTCATTATTGCTATGAGTCTTTTTATCTGACTAATACAGAAGCAAGAAACCTAATACTGCATCTCTGTGCAAAAGCTCAGCAGCCATGACCTTGAAACCAATAAATCAAATTTTATGGCTTCACATCAAATAAATCAAAACTATCTAAATGTTTTTTTAACGTGGACCCAAAATGTCTCCAGTAAATAATCATTCTTAATCATGGAACACAGAAAAAAAAAACATGAGCAGGAGGTCAGGAGGTGAGGAGGTGGGGTGGGCAGCATGACTTCAATCAGACTGTATCATTTGTTCTTACATTTTAAATAATGAATCTGCAAAGTGTTCAACAGTCTTAAACTGTCTATTGTTATCACATATTTTAATGATTTACTGTATTGAAATATATTTTGATGATATATTTTACCTCTATGTAAGAGATAAAAGTTATAGAAAGTGGATGCCATATGAATCATTACATTTATGTTTATTGTTTTGTGCATAAAGAGAAGACTCATGCAGATTATAGACAAAGAAAGCAAATCTTTCTCTGGTAAGAGAAGTACAGGACAAAATAAGGAAAGTGTAGAAGGAATCAGACAGAAAGGGAGCATGAAGGAGTATGCTTGCTTTTAGGTGGGTTAAGTATCAGGGAAGGAAACAGCACCAAAGAAACATAAGGTCCCTTTCAGCAAGTGATTTAAGTATCAATGGGATACAGTATATGCCCAGTATAATAAGGGACTGTTTTAATGAGGGGAATAATAATTAATATGGATGTTTTATGTTCATTTTATTAAGTAGTCCATAAGCATCATACAGGATGGACATGGCTTTATGAGTTATGTTCAGGGTTTTTGAAATGCTTACTCACCCCTGCTTAAAACAACATCCAGAGGACTCTGAGTGTTTAGAAAAAAAGTGGCTTGTATAAAGCAAGTGGACTCATGAAAATCTGATTATATAAGGTGACTGCTGCTTACAGCATCTTCAGCAAAGACATTGAGAGAGCACAGGGCAAAACCAACACCAACAGGAGAGGTCATGACAGCCACTGAGAATGTTAGATAAACCACAATGGTGGAATGTTTCTCTAGTGATCAATAGATCAACAAGCTTGAAAAACATTCCCTCACTGTGGCTTATCTAAATTATTCTCAGTGGTTGTCGTGATGTCTCCTGTAAAGAATAATCATAAAATGTGACACAAAAAGCTGAATGTTATGCATGTAGAAGCAATTACCCTTCGCAAAAATATCAAACAATGCTAGCATAGCTTAGCCTCAGAAAACTTCCAATATAACTCAACCCTCCACTGCTATGGCAGCATTCTCTTTCTCTCTCTATTACATCCATCACACTAGAAACACTACATGAAAGTTATGGCCTTCAGCTTTCCTATTTGAAAGATTCGTAATAGGCCAACAATTTCCAGTTGAAACTTTGGCTGAAAGTAAATCTTCATGGAATATTTAAAAGGCACATCTAGAAACTGTGTAATCATGCAACTTTAAAAAAAAATTCTGATAATAAAACTAATCATCCAATAACTTCAGTGAAATAAGTACAAGAAATAAAGACTGAACATAAAACATTGGCAATGAGAATTGAAGCCTGTGAAAGACAGAAATCTCTTTTTGCTAAATGTTGATTCTTTAAACTCCACAATATGGGGCTCTACAAATGCTGGATGATGTTGCATACAACCTACATAAAAACAGGATTCATGCATACAAGGCTGACCTCATCTCTGACCATCCTATGCTGCTTAATGTGTAACGTGAAGATGGCATGAGACCGGGAAGATTGTACATTCATGTTGGTGCTTGCTGTTGTTCGTGACAAGGCACCAATCTTCAGGCACTGCATAGTCTGTAAAACGAATTTTTAAAAAATATGACATAAACAGAAATAATTAATGCATGCATGCATGGATATTGTTTTGAATTTCATTTTTATTTTCTCTTCCAGTAAATTTTTAGTAAATGTTTTATAATTAATTAACAACCTACAAATAGTTTGCACATCCCTGAACAATCCTACCAAATTTTGTAACTGTAACTGTTGTAGTTTAAAAGATAGAGGTGTTTCTAAAAACGATGTTAATTCCACAAATTGGAGAATTATCAAACTTTGGGGCTACAGATAGAATATATTTGGATACTAGTACAGCTGAAAAAAATTGCAGTTCAAGTTATTTGCTACTGCCTGTAGATTTTATCATTTTGGATATGTAATAGTGCATTATTCTTTGTTTTTGAACCCCTCAAATATGCTCTTGAAGTGAAATCACATAGGCAAAATGTTTCATTTCAGCTTATTTTGGACCACGTGTTAAATGGTAACTGTTTGTCTGCACTAGGAGCAGCCTGTAGCTGCAAAATGTTGTCATTGTTACCTTCACTTATCATAAAACTGGCAAGCTTGCAAAGTTTGGACAAAAATCTCAAAAGGTGATGAAAATACAACTTCGTACATTTGAAGTAGTGTATCTCTGCTTTTAGAAATGATAGAATCTTACTAATTTTTTTGTTTTTTTTGTACTTTCCTCCTACACATCATAGAAACACACATTTCAAAGTGATATACAGGAAATAAAATTTTGACTGCCGCTACCTACTTGTTCTGTGCACAGGTGAAACTATCAATGTTTAAAGACTTTTTTTTAAACTAAAGTGGGTTAATTACACAGATTTGAGGAATTTAGTGACTTTTGGTGAAAAAAATCTGATCATTTGAAAAATCAATTCACTCTTATAGGTCTTTATGGAAACATCAGCTCCGACAATTTTTTTTTAATCATCAAGAAGTGCCTCAAAAATTAAAATTTTCTGCTTTGATCTATTGGCAAATGACACATACTCTAACTGAAAGGTTAGTGTGTTATCAATAATTACCAGCAATTTAAATAACATCTACATAAAGGTATCAATGTGGCATACTCACATCATCAAGAGACTGAACTGGTCGTGTATTGACACCAACAACATAGATACCACCAGCAGCATCCTCATGTATTCGAATAAACGATTTTCTCCCCTGAATAAAATTAACAATGTCAGATGATGGCTAAAAGACATCACTAACATTCCAATATAGACAATGATATTATTCCAGCAACAACCACTATCATTTATTTCTTAATGTCAAGAATATATTTCTCTTAAAATAATTAAAGAGTTGTCTGCTGATTTTAAACTTCTGACTTTCAAACATGCAAAACCATTATACACAGTCGACAGTGAAATGGAAAACTGAAAAAAAAAGTCTAGAGTTTGTCATTACAAATTGTATTAAACCTGGCTTTGCTCAAAGCTTTTCCATATGCACAAACAAAAATTTTATATGACTTTATCCTTAAAAACAAAGAATTTCAAGCTAATAATAAAGTACCAAAAAAAGGAAATATGTCAAGTTTTTTTCCTAACCCTTGCATCAGGATCACGTGTTGCATCCAGTAGATCTATAATTTCCTCATTGTAAAGCTGAAACAAAACCAGAAAAATGATATCATGCACTGCGAACAGTGTACATGACCAGTCTGCAATGGATTATTAGTACATTGGCCCACCTCCGCCCTCATCTAAAGTGGTTGGATTCAAAACCTTTCCTTATATTTTCTTGTTAATTTAACTTTCTCCTGTAGGCTATCATACAAGACCACAAGGCTGATACAAAAGCACCCTAATGACGTGACAATAGCAACAGATATGCTGTGCATAAAAGGACTTTACAAATACATGGCTTGATATAAATGGATACAGATGCTACACAAGAACATACATACACAAGGCTCTGTACTTGGTCCCATCCTCTTCATCTTGTACATGAAGCCACTTACCACCCTAATTCAATCTCACTCTATATAGTATATCCCATCAATCCTTTGCTGACGACACCCAGCTATATACGAGTTGTTCTCCTTCTCAGGCTCACACTACTATCCAGAGCATCCAAGATTGTATTTCGGATATTAGGCTATGGATGACCCACAACAAGTTAAAGCTAAATGACGGAAAAACTGAAGCTTTACTTTTTTCAAAGAGGAGAGCCAGGGTTTACTCTTCACTGCCTGTTTCTGTTCAGGTAGGCAATGCCGATGTTCCTTTTGTAACTTCGGCACGTAATTTAGGTTACATAATGTCTGCTGACATGTCTCTTGATAAACAAGTCTCTCACATTTGTCGATCTGCATACTATGAGCTCCGGAAGATCAGCTCCATTCGCCATACTCTGTCCGTCTCAATCACCAAAATTCTTATCTGCTCGTTTATTCTGTCTAAATTAGACTACTGCAACTCTCTTCTTGCTGGCTGTCCTCAATACCTCATTGATAAGCTTCAGAAGGTCCAGAACTCAGCTGCTCATCTCGTTTTTCGGACTCGCAAACATGATCATGTCTCACCACTTCTTCGCTCTCTTCATTGGCTACTAGTTAAAGCTAGAATAGACTACAAGCTCTCAACTCTCTGCTATGGTTTCTTCGAAGGTCACTCCCCCAGCTACTTTAATGAAATTTTGTCTGTCAAAACTCCTGCCCGAAACCTTTGCTCCTCATCAGACTCCCGCATTTTATCCCTCCCTCTCACAAAGACAGTCACATATGGACAACGGATGTTCTCCCTTTGTGCTGCTCAGCAGTGGAACTCTCTACCACATCACGTGCGCCACTCAGCCTCCAAGGCTGCATTCAAACGCTCTCTTAAAACATATCTTTTTACAAAGTACTATTCCTGACTTGTACCTCATCTTTATGTTGTCCAGTGTCCCTATGTGTACCTTACTGTCTATTGGTTGTTATGTTTCTTTCTATCAAATTGTACTGCGCAGAGAGTGCGATCTATCTTATTCGTGATTCTGATTTCCCCAGCTTAAATTACTATGTGCAAAAGCTGTTAAGCTGTCCTAACTACAAATACTAGTCTAAGAAGAAAATGTGTATAACTAGACTACAGTGTTAAGACCATATGACATATCTCATTCTCATAAAACTTGGCTAACAGCATATTCCAAATGGAAACACTATTCTGCAACATGCCAGGGGTCATTGTAGATTGTGTAACTTCTCTGATGTCAGTACAATGGGAAGTAAGTAGGCAATTTAAGATAATGAGCCAAATAATAATTCACTTATCTTGAAGACACCTGCTCTGAAATTCAATCCACATAGTATTCATTGTGAGAAGGGGACAGTAAAGATGATGTTACAAACAATGAAAGTATTCAGAGAAAAGATTGTCACAGAGTTTACCACAACCCAAACACTTCACTTCATACACTGTGTACACATCAATATACAAGCACACATAAATGGCTAAAATGGCAAAATAGTAGTTCATCATCACCTCCATGAACTGTGCATTCACTTTGAAGTCTGGAGGTGGAAGCCCATTTTCAAAGGCTTGTCGTCTGCGTTCCTCAATTCCTATGAAGAGATGTTCTACTGCTCGAGGGATGATACCAACTTCTTCTGCTTGAGTATTCACATCAAAACCTGTGCCCATTGTGTATGTTTTCCCTGATCCAGTCTGCAGAAGAAAAAAATGGCTCCCTTAAAATGTGTCTGCTATATGAATGATTCTAACATGTACACTCAAACAACATTTATCATCAATTAATAAATTTCACGCTGTGTTTTAGTAGTAACTAAAACCAAATATTTTTGCTCAAGTTAATTCATTGCCAGATCCTGCCATGCTAGCATATTTCTCTGTGCAATATATGCACATGTAAACAGATCATAGACACACAACCTCACAAAACTACAAAAGAAAAAAGGAGAAAGAACTGTTAAGCTGAAGCAGTCAGTGCTGGTCATTATTTCCTGCAATTTAACAATAAAAATTCTAATCTTCTACTTTTTTTAGTTTATCTTCCTATAAAATACAGATTATAAACTTAAAAATTCTTGCTTATTTAGAAAAAAATGGAACTAAAATTCCTTTTGCAGACTAAATATACTGTTATTTCACATCAAAATGAACCAGTCTGGCATAATACTTTTAGTTTCTCACGATAAACTGGCTTAACCTTACCATTTGCAAGTAAATTAGGTGACTTACAACAATGTTAAATTAAAAATCTACCTTCATATGTTTAATTTAAAGCCCCATACTCTGAGTTATTCTTTAAGGACATCTAATTTGGTAACTTACCTGCCCATAGGCAAAAACAGTAGCATTGTAACCCTCAAAGCACCTGAAATACATATATACACATGTAAGTACATATAAATGTGCAGATGCATGCAAACACACTAATCTATTTTCTTTGCATGCAAACACACTAATCTATTTTCTGGCAGGACAAAATGATCCTCCTTACTTTTGCTAACCTATAACAATTCTCAAATCTTGCTTCATATTCTGTAAATCAATGAACCAATCCCTCATTCAATGTATGGCAGTCCAGTGACACAAAAGTTAGCGCCTATCACCAATATCGAGAGAACTGGCTGTCCTGAGTTCAGATTTCATCTCAGGATTGCAGTTCTTCCTCTGGATATATGGCATACTGTTACAGGACTGGCTGCTTTGCCTTGATTTAGCCTTAGATGCTGGCTTGGCATAAAGCACCAATTACCACCCCCACTTCCTTCTCAATTCGGTGTATTTAAAAAGCAGCAAATAAATATTAGGCAGTGATGCATAAAGCTGCTGGTTGAAAGAAAGAGGTTCACTGGTGAGGAAGAACTTCAAGGAAACAACAAACAGCTAGGTGAGACAGGACAGACATCATCTTTAGACACTTCTTATTATAACTAAGGTGCAATAAAAGATAATGATTGGCTTAAGCCAATAATTAAAGCATGCTAGCAGCCATAATTTTTCAATTTTTTATGTGTTGTCAAACCAAACTGTGACTAAGAAACTTGGAATGCTTTCTGTAATTGTGTCACTGAACTGGCTGAACTTGAGTCCATTCAGTCACAACCTTTTGAGCTACCTCTGGAAGTAATGGAACTGCCTAGAGTTTCTGACTGAAATTTATGTTCTCATCCCAAGAAAGGCTGCCTGAGGAGAGTTTGTTCAGGCTGCTCACCCTTGGCAGCTAATGAAACATTTGGGTTTGCTCTGTGAAGAGTAGAGGGCACTCAGAATTTTAAGAATCTAAACAAAACAATAATCTTCTATCTTCTAATGTTTTGTTATTTTTGCAAACTTCTTTACAGGAATTATTACTTCAGGATTTAAAGACCCCAAAGTGAAATGTGTGCCCAACAATAGGACAAGGAGGGAATCTTACCCTTCAATGAGATTCCTAACACAGGTATTATAAATGCTTTCTTGGGTGGCTTGCATGTCACAAACATGGTCAAAGGTGAAAGGTTTGTCTTTCCCAAGCACCACCTGTGGTTCATCTGGCACAACTGATGTGCACACTTGACACATTTCCACTTTTTCTCGTCCATTCTGGGGTCGAATTCTGAAACAGTTTCCACAATCACCACTACAAAGATGGTAGTTCTTATCTGGTGGTTGCTGAACATTATCTTTCCCAGAACTGTTTGTAGCATAGCAGTAGTATTTCTTTATTCTGATATCAGATTATGGAAGAGACAATAAAATACCATTACAAAAAGAAATAATGCTAAACCATAAAAATGTGTGAAAACCATTCCGTAACAGGCTTAAATCATGTTCAATACCCCTGCCCCCCTGCCCATTAATATAGCAGGATTCATTCTTATTTCCATTCCCAGTAATGATGACATGACTGAATCACTAGCAGTTTGTTCTGCATTTGTTAAACTGATGTACATCTGTCTTGCCACAGCCTTATTATCAGCAGCAGCCAGCAATGATGGCTAAACTAACACTGCCTGTTCTCTCACATGACAGTGACGATAGCATTTTGCATCACTAAATGTGTGCTGACAAAGCAGATCACTAGTTTAATTATGCTTGTGCAGCTGGCAGAGTTTTCTTCACATTGTACCTAAATTAACAAGCATAGAAAATACTTATGCAAAGTTAATGAAGAATAAGGCTAGGTTTGTTAGGTGTTAGTAGAAACTATGCTTCATAACTGGCTAGTTACATGAGGGAGGATGGGGTTTTACAAAAATCCAGTAGCTAATTTAAGTTTCAGATGCCTATCAAATAATAAGCAGCCAAGCAAAGAATGACAGTTGTAACATTACATCACTTGAAAATACTTCTACATAAATCTTAAATGTGAGACCCAAGAACAGGGCTAAATGGTTTCCTTAAGCAAACCAGTGTTCTTGTGCTATTGCACAGTTAAATATAAAACAGCTTTGTGACAGTAGAAGACAACTTGTTTGAGAGATTTTAACATGCTTAACATACTAGGTCTATGCCAAACAGCCTGTAACTATAAAAAGTCCTATTCTTGGTGATTGCATTCAAACCCTACTGACAAATTATTTGCTTAAGGAACCTTTTTCACCCTCTCCCTCCAACCTCTTCACTCTCTTTTTCTCTGCTTCCTCCTTCAAGTTTGTACAACTTGATAATCGCTGTCTTCAATATCTTCCTTCTTTTTTAAACACTTTCTTTAGCACATTGTGGCTTTCAGTTTGCCCATAATTACTTTAAATAATACATCTAGTAAAATATGAATGAAGTTATTAGGGATCTCACTTTCCCAGTGCCTAAAGACAATGAAGAATAGTGGGCAAGTATGCTATATACCCTAATGCCATTAGAACTAAAATAATTGTGAAATCCATATGTCATTTCCAAGATGACATCATAAATATGTATTGCTAGTGATGGTACCAAAAATGAGGTTTAAGAGATCTTGTTTTACCAACAAAACAATGCAAGATAACTTGGGATCATTATCTGACATTGGAGGCAACTAAATGAGAAACTTACAATATCATGTTTCTAGCATGCATATTTATATCAACAATGAAAAATGGAAATGAAGATTAGGTTTTATTTTAAATGACAATAAGGAACAGATTTATATTATATAAAGCTTGGACAAAATAAATACTGTGTACAAGTACTCCAATTATGCTAACCATAAAATTGTTTAATTCAAACTCATGACATGGCTTTAATCTCTAATTCTGGATTATAAACAGTAGTATAAGCTTCCCAGTGCCACATCCAAGCTTATCTATTAAAAACACAAAAGATAATAATTTTTAAGATAAAACATCAATTTTACAGAAAACTCTTCAAAACATCTGACATGAATGAAATACTAAATATGCATACTATGCACTCTTAACTATTACTATAAACTTTTTTTCAGAATACTTTCTTACAGCCCTCGCTTATCCAGCATTTTACACTGCTTCATCAGACTATATATAACTTCCTATATCAAACTCTATATACTGACAGCACAAATTGAAGCTATAACATAAGATTCAATTAGGAATATGGCCTATATGATACCACATAATAATAAGGTAACTTTTACTCAAGACTTGACAGATGACTTGTATACCATATGTTAAGAGCATAAGCTAAAAGTACTAAAAATAGTAAAATAATAATAATAAATTCTCAAAATAACAGCTACACCAAATGGCTGATCGAATTCCAACTCTCTGAAACGCACAGCAGCTGACTGTAACAGAGTGCACAGCGACTGCTTCTATTCAATGACGCGATGCAATACAAATACGAGTGGAACGAGCTATTATCGTCAAAATACGCTTTGCGGCAAAGTGAAAATAAATAAAGCCCAACAGGAAAAAAATGCACGTGAATCGGCTAAAAACTGAACTGCAACTGCAAATGAAGTGGCTGTTACGGTTCACAGCGCACGTAGTGTAGCTGTGCAAGCGCACGCACACTGATTAGTTTGAGTATCATTTCCCCCCTCCCCTCTTTCTGCACATCTGAACATATCTTGGCCGTTTTCAAAGGGACTGCACAACAAGGCGAAATTATCGTTTGATGCTTAAATGCAAATGACGAAAAGTTACCTGAGGGCCACTCTGACACTGGAATCATCTTCTTTATTTTCAGCTTTCTCTGTCATGTTTAGTTCACCGACGTCCGTTCTGGTCAATCATGGGCTACTATACTGATCCAGTCTGACGACTGTCGCTGTCAGCAGCTTCCTCGCTCGACGCCAATACTTGACCTTAGCATGGTTATTTGTGACTGCCCCATTACTGCTGTCTTCCAAAGGATCAGATTTTTGTACTCTCACGTCCGTTGGAATATGGCATCTTCTAGTAAAACGTTGATTACGATTATGTTTTGAGTGCACCGCTAGCGTTCCGAAGGGTAATTTGTTATTCACCAGTCACTCGGATCTGTACGGAAACGCACGAAGCGGCGCCATCTGGTCCTTCTAAGGGAAACTATTCACAGGAATTTACGCGCCTAAAATTTGACAATCGTCGTCAACCTTCAATTTGCAACAGAAGAAAAGTTGAATGAAAAGTTGTTGCTATAAATTTTTTGTTTAGTACAATCAGATTTTATATTTATATGAGGTACAATTTATCTGTGAGTACGAGGTGCGTAATCTGTTCCGGCAACAAAACTATAGAAAAGCAGCAGGGCCTGACGGTGTGTCAGCTCCGACGCTGAGACACTGCGCTGACCAGATCTCTTCTGTCTTCGCAGATATTTTCAACACATCCCTTCAACTATCCGTCGTCCCCCGCTGTTTTAAAGCATCTGTCATCGTCCCTGTACCGAAGAATACTGTGGTAACGTCACTATAAACGACTACAGACCTATTAGAGTCTGCATTTCTCGTGCTAAAGTAACAGTTTTTTCAGAACCACAAGAAATGCAGACTTTCAACGTCCGAATAACCCGTACTGTCGCTCATTCTCTCTCTCTCTCTCTCTGATTGGTGTTGACGGTTGCCAATGTTGTGAATGGTGCACTAAGTGTGACATAGTACACTGTTAGCGGCGCCTGTTGATCGTAAGTGCAAATCGTAGCGGATAATTAACTAACGGATGGGTTTTGGAGGCTAAAATTTACAGGTTAGTCTTATATCACCTGTATCTACCGATATATGCAAACATCGGAAACCATTCAGGTTGGTCTTTAAGCAATCTCTTCTGTCAAAGTATTTGAAAAGGCTGTGCTCCAGCTACTGAATCATTTCTTCTGTGACAATCTGCTTAAACCATTTTAATCAGTTGATCATGAGAATCATTTCGACCAAGATGGCAATATTATGTGTAGTGAATGACTTATCTGCTTGTGACAGGGATCACATTACAATCATAGCTGTATCTGTCGGCTGAATTTGATACCCTTGACCATGACATTCTTCTCCAGCACTTTCTTGTTACTTTTGGTTTCTTTGCCACTGTTTTGAACTGGTTCCAGTCTAACCTGACTGACCACACCTAGTCTGCTACTTTACATGGTGCCTCACATTGATTACAGTATCACTCCAGCATGCCTGTGTGAGCTACAGATGCCCTTCCATCCGTCGCTCTTCAGTCTTATTATGTTGCACTTCTCTCTGCATGATGTCTATGTTTGAAGCTTTCAAGTATGGCCTCAAGACCTACCTGTTTCAGAAATATCTGTTACAATCAAGCAAACTCTTCTTCTTCTCAGTTCTTCATCTTCATTCATGTGTTTTGACTTGACTACTGCAACTCCTTGCTGGCAGGCTGCCCCGACTACCTCATTCAGAGACTCCAGAGAGTACAGAACTCTGCTGCGCGTCTGGTGCTTAGAGCAAGGAAACGGGACCATGTCACTCCTCTCCTTCGTTTTCTACACTGGCTACCCATCCGTTCTCGCATTCAGTACAAACTGTCTGTGCTGTCTTTTAATTTCTTTTCTGGCTCCTGTCCTGACTATTTCTCTGAACTTCTCATCCCTTACTCTCCGTCCAGACAACTACGCTCTTCGTCTGACGACCGTATCCTAACTGTTCCTGTCACCAGAACAACAACATATGGTCACAGGACTTTTGGCTACTGTGCTGCAAAACAATGGAACTCTCTCCCTTTCCATATCCGCCACCTTCCTACAACGGAATCTTTCAAATCTGCACTGAAAACGCACCTCTTCCTTGAGCATTTCTCCTAACACAGTCCACACAATGCTAGTCCTTCTTAACCCCCCCCCTTCCCTCTTGCTACTTTACCCATCTTTCTCGCAGAATCACTATATTTCTCTGTTCCTGTTACTTGATGCCTTTTGTTTTCTGTTTCGTCGTCAGTACTGTCGTTTTCTTTCGTCCTCTTTGTTTTGTATCTACTTGGTCCACATCTCTTCCTCGTTTTAAGCGCTAAGAGCATGCTCTCTATGAGTGTGAATATGCGCTATAAAAATCTTCACTATTATTATTATTATTTTGTTTTTGCCTGCTTTTGATTCATACATTTACTGATGCTTGTGTTTATTTGCTTATTTATTTTTTTGTTGACTGTTAGTTCATTATTGTAGTTGTGCATAGCATATTAAAAGACTGAGCTGGCCTCCACATGGGAAAATATGCTCTATGAATTTATTTATATAATAATAAATAGTAATGTTTGTTGTATCTTATGCATATGATATAAAGGATAAAATTATAAAAATTTATCCCTTCAAATGTCAGTCTCAGAGTTGATGGCACAGAATTAATAGACCATATCAGTACATTAAGTTTGTCACAAAAGCGTGTTTTGAAATGTTTTATTAATTTATAGGGAACAAGCACAGAAGGGCTGACCACTGCAAGCCACAGTTAGTGCTAGGGCTCTGAGTACAAGATGTAACAGCAAACCTTATTTTGTGACAGTACAGAAAGAAATCCTAACATTTAAAGAAATGTTAAGGCTAAAGCACAAGCATAACAATGAGGTACACAGTTAGGCTTTGCAAAATGTTAAACTGTAGTATCAAAAATAAATGTCTTTGCATGCCAAAATCACAGAAGTGTTTTGAAAGCTCAAACGACATTAAAGTTTCTTAAATCAGAAAATATCACAACACCTTAATTAAGCTTTGTACACCTCTAAAGCTATTGTGTGGCAGACATAAGCATAAAAAATAAAGTCTTTTTTTCAGCAATCATTGGAAGACAATGGAAAATGACAGCAATCTTACATGAAAATTAAAATACAATCTTAAGTCAGCTTTAAAGAAAAAAAATAACATTAAGATAAAGGTCATTCCCTAAACCTTTTTGGGGTCATTTGGGAAGTGAGTTTTTAGAGACCCAATTTACTTCAGGGCCAGGATTTTTGAGGGCAGGGTTCATCTCTCTTTCTACCTGTTTTACCTCCCCTAACTATGGAGTCAGGTACCAATTTCCAACGGCTGGATCAATTTTGGGAAGTTTGCTGTGCCATAACAATACAATTTTTGCTACTTGCTCGCTGTTTTCATACAATGTTTGGGTTGGCAGATATTTGACATTTGCTGAAAAAGTTTAGCCATTTTGGCAGACAACCCTTCTATATGTGCAACATTTAAGACAAAGGTTTCCAAACTGTGGTACGCATACCACTACTGGTACGCAAAGGTATGACGAGTGGTATGCGAGCACCATATCCCAAAATAAAAGAATGTGTATATTTATTTTACGGGAGCTGTACGTACGGTTGGGAGGTGGTACTCGGTCAATTTGAATTTTTGAAAGTGGTACGCATCTGGAAAAGTTAAAACTTCTGATTTAAGATGTTTCTCTTCTCTTTCTCCTCTCATTCTTTATGTCGTCATTATGTCTCATACAAAATCCACTCATACTTGCAACACATTAATTTTTTACAAACTTAGCATAAATAGAGTGCAGGCTGTAAATTTTTTTAAGTCCAGAGACAAAATACAGTAACACTGGGAGTAGTCATCATGACGTTTTAGGTCTGCAGAAAATTTTCTTCATGTAAGAGGTTCTGTGGCCGCATCCTGAGGCCATGGCCCCAGTGGAGACTGGCGCTGTCAAACATACACAAACACATAATTACAGAACATAAATGGATCATACATTTAACTCTAGGTTTCTTGCACTATTTGAAATAACCAGACTTCTTGCTGGACATCACTAATATAGATTACTCAGGTAGTCCCACACTGGTTCTTAATTTGTAAGTCATTAGCTTCCTTATGACAAATTAAGAACCAGTGTGGGACTACCTGAGATCATTAGGTTAGATGAGATCACAAAGTTATTATTATAACGATTTAAAAAGAGATACAACTAGCATGCCACGGTGGACAAAATTTAACGAATAAATATAAGTAACATAGAGGAAAATTACTCATCATTACAATAATATGTTGGTATTCGGCATGAACATGCTTGGAAAGCTTACGTTCACATACATGGGCAATAAACAGTGAAAACAATCTATTCTTTTTGTGGTGCCATGTAGACTTCAGATTTTCTGTGTTAACATAGGCATAACTTATTCCTGCATGCAATCGGAATTGAAAACAAAATTGGGGAAACTTCAACTATTTTCTTTTCAATTAGGAACAAACTTGGGTTTCTGCCATCAAGGACATTGTTGATATTGCAATGCTGCTGAAGTGATTAAAAACTGGTTTAAGTCTTAACCTCATGTAATAATAATAATAGTGAAAATTTTTATAGCGCCTATTCACACTCATAGAGAGCATGCTCTTAGCGCTTAATAATAAAGATGTAATTTGTATAGTGCATGATCATGTTTACGAAGGAGCATGCTCTCAGCACTTGGAGCAGGAAGGAAACATGGACAGCACATGAAAGATGGAAAGAGCAAGAACAGCGCAGACAAGTAATAAAAGATAAACACAGAAGACGCAAAGAGAGATCAGGAAACAATTTAAACAGTAATGATACAGAGTAATGATCATAAATCTGCAGAGGAAGACAAGCAGGCAGACTAGTCAACAGACTATAATCACAACTATTGACAACTAATCAATGAACAAAAAGGGGTTAGAAAATGCACTAGCATTTTGTTGATTGGTGTAAGGAGTAATGTTCATGAAATGTGTATTTAGTGCACATTAAAGGATTCAATGGTGGGTAGGCAGCAGAGATTGATGGGAAGAGAGTTCAGAAAAATAGGAAAGGAGCCTGGAGAGAAATTAAAACACAGCACAGACAGTTTGTAATGAATGCAAGAATGGATGGATAGCCAGTGCAGAAAATGAAGGAGAGGAGTGTCAAGGTCTGGTTTCTTAGCTGTAAGCACCAGACGTGCAGCAGAGTTCTAGACTTTATATAGTTTCTGAATAAGGTATCTGGGGCATCCTGCAAGCAAGAAGTTACAATAATCAAGCCTACATAGAATAAACACACAGACAAGAGTAGCAGAAACATGCATTGTCTATACCAATCAGTGTAGTTGAAAAAAAAAAGAAAATGCATGCAATACTGTCACTATTTTGAATTCTAACAATTGAAAGATTTGGTCTGGATCTATCAGACTTACAGTTATTAAGTCAGACTTGAGATTAGATGACAGAAAACTTGTTACTAAGTTGCTGTTCATCTGGTTTTCAGAAAATACATTTGTAATTCAAAAAAAAAGCATACACTAATAAGGATAATAGATTCACATTAGACAGAAAAAGAATGGCCAGTAGGCCAAACTTCACAGACACTCCACAAAGTACAAATAACTCTGCACTTGCACCAATAATCACTAATAACTTTGATCTTACACCTACCACACCATACGCATCCAATGTTCGAGCATCATAAAGCATCTGTTGAATCTCTTTTGACCCTCGCATATTGCTGTATTCTACAGGAAAATGGCCATCCTTCAAAAGAAGTATCAGACCAAAATAACATTTATTTTTCAGAGAAACAAAGACAACATGGTTATACTTTCAAAACTGATTTTACTTAAATATGTAGAAGTATAGACCTTAGGAAAAAATTTTAAATAGATCATAGAGATATCCAAAGAGCATGAAAGCCTGATCAAGCAATGTCTAAAGTTTGCTGGTTTCAGTGCTTTAGCTTGTAGATGCAGCTTTTTCTCATTGTACCATCATCCAACAAAAACCAAATGGTGAAAAATCATTCTTAATTTAAACTCAAACTTTGTCAACAAATTTACCATTGAATATTCAAAATAAATTTAGGTAAGGCTTATTTATATATAACATTTATTTCTATTTTGTGAATATTGCAAAATCACAAATAAGAGCAGCGATAAAGAAATATATAGCTACCTTGTCCATTTTCTTTTCAATTAACTCTGGGTCTTTTTCCAAAAGTATTCTGATGAAAATTTCATCTTGTCCAAGTGGCAGGGCACATGCATAGTGCAAAGGGTAACGATTGCACTGAAAAAGCAAAATGGGTCATTAGATTCTATCATAAGCTTTCACAGAAGGAAAAAACCCAAACAGATTTTCAAACAGGAAATAAAAATGTTAGCACTCTCATATATTCAACAGAGTTCGCTATATCTAGAGTGTAATTTTACACACACTTTGCATGTGCGCATATAAAACAACACATATATATATATAATTTTATTTTCCCCAGTGCTTCTTATATATTCATTTATTCTTCACTAGAGTCTGATGCAGAATATAGTTTTATACACACTGTGCAGGGGCACACATGTATACACACACACTGTAATGGAAATTTTGATTATCATATGTGCCACTTGCATTGTCTGGTATAAACTTGAGGAGGGGTCTGGAAGTGCAAAGGTAGTTGGCCACATCTGGTTGGTTAAATACAATGGCTCGGATCAAAGCTGTGTAACCATTCTGAAAATTATTCATGTTTCAATATTGTAAAAAGTCAGGAATATTTTGTTCTACCAGATGGTAAAACAAAACCTTGTTTTAGCTCACTGCTGTATCCCTACAAGAGGTATGATAATGGCAAGCAGCTGATATTTAAGTCCACTTAATGGAGAATTTACAAATATACGTGGTCAGCATCAGAATGTTTGCATCCAGCAGTGAAAAAAGGGGAGAACAAAGCTTTTTATTACTTTTGTCTTAAGGAGTATTTTGTGTCATGTTGGCATTTTCATGTGTTAACTAACAAATGCTATATACAATAGATGATTTAACTTAATATTTAAAATACAATCTACATTCTCAATCATTTATATAAAAACATTTAGCATTGAAATTTTATTAACTTAACTTCTGAAGCATGCTAAATTAAAGGAAAAGACAAGTGAACTAGCTATAGTTGGACTAGATTAATAAAATAATAGCCAGTCAGTATCCATTGTTTAAGCGCCCAGCTTGCTATTTCCCTTGCCATTCCCTCTCAAGTCAAACTCCGAACTGTATGTGGTAGAAATTCCACAGACTGGAAAGATGTTGGTGACACCTTTCCAGGAATTTTCTCTAGCCTTTTTTCTTTTACTTTTTACTGTAATGGCATAAGTATCTAGAAAAATTCTACCTGCTTATATCTTTACAGCAATTTGACCAACCTTGTCTTGGAAATCTGCAACACTCAGCTGTTGAACCTGTTCTAAATCGCCCCTGGCAGCTGCTTCAAACAGACTTATTGCTCTGTTCTGTACAGAGGTAAAATATCGTTATTAACAGAAAGCAGAGGAACATACAACATACGCAGACATAAAGGCGCATGCTCGAGTCCACTCACAGACACGCATGTGCACAAATGAACACTCACCTCTATTGCTTTGTAGTGTTTAAGACTTTTATAATCATCTTCATCTTTACTGTCAGCCACCACATCAATGAAAGACTTTCCAGTGTGCTAACAACACAAAAACAAGCACAATAAACAGCACCTTTTTATGATACAGTATACTCATTATCTATTAATAAAAATTCACATTAGATATTTATCTCTTGATTGCATTTATTATTTGCCATCTGGGTGAGCGTGGTGTGTATGTGAGCAAAGGAGAGAAAGCTTTGGTCCTGTCCTGACTATAAAAAGTACAATTCACTCACATTTCTTGGTTATGTCTTAATGTATCTACTGTCATGTATGAAACACACCTCTTATTTTTTTTACTTTTTCAGAAAATGAATTGGCATGGATAAGCAAAATGAAAAAAGAAGTGCAATTATGCACATAATCACACTACAAGTAATAAGTAAGAAATATGCCAGTTTTATACTTCATCTACAAACTGAAGATTTTCCAGTCCATAGAAGCGAACAGGCAAATTCACAAGAAAGAACTTCTTCTGCTGCTGAAGAATAAACTGCAACAATCAATTTAAAAAATCCTACATGCTGTTTAATGATCAAACTGTCATAAATCCCTATGCATTCTTCTCCATACAACAAGGAAAGTACATTACTGCATGAGTACATACTTTGTATTCCAACAGCACACAATCACATGATCTACTCTCTTGAACATGATTATTTCAACTTTGCTGGAAATAAGTTTCTCATATTATATATATATAGATAGATACATATTCTTTCATACTGCCATCGCCAAGCTTCAGAAATATCTTGTGCAGCATAAAGAATCTCTCTTATAATTGCTTTTTCTGTTGGCCAGTTTGTCTTCGTCTATGACATGTTTATCATTCACTATATATGCTATATCTGTCTTTTAATTAAGTGTTCAACAATGGGTAAATATGGAAGAACATCACCTACATTATCAATTAGTGCAACAATATCCAGCCTTCCTCTTGACTTGGCTAGTTCTCGAGCATTTAGAGAATCCTGAAATGGAGTTACAGACAGTAACGTCTTAAGCAAAACATTACCTTCCTAAAACTTTAAATTCACAGAAATTCTCCATGCATATTTATCTCTTTGACAATGGGCTTAGATGAACAAGGGTATAAAACTTCATGAGCTTCAACAGAAGTAGCAAATATTAAACGTTTCCATCTTAATCATGATCGATTTTAGCTGGATGGTTCTTTAAACCTTTCACTGAAGACAGTGTGTGGATACATGTCGAAAGCTCCAGCGAGTGCTGCTTTTTCCTTGAGTTTAGTTGTCTTTCTAACATATTTTGAGTTTGAAAAGGTTTTTCAGAAATATGTTTTTATTATATTATGTTTACAAAGCACTTCCCCCAAAAATTCTAATCATAATTACACAAAAACAAAAAATAACAAAATGGAAGCAATATATTAAACCTTGTTTCTCTGGGTGACATTAAGTCCATTTTGTGTAGCAAGCAGCCATTTGATAATCTGATTGGATGTTCCATTTTCCACTGCTCGGAGTAAGGCTGTATTTCCATTCTAAACATGCCGATCAAAAAGAAATTCCATCATTTAAAAATTAACATATTTACCGAAATAACAACAGAAAATACTTTAACATTTGTATTTAATCCTCTGGAAGATTCAAATAAAGACAGAAAATAATTTATTTTTGATGTAATGAATATTTAACTCTAATATTTGTTTCTTCTTATCATTTTTTTCATTCCATGACATCCTTACGAAGATTTAAATATAGAGATCACTGTAGTGTGATGTGTAGAAACAAATTCTTTAAAGCCATGACTCGCACAATCTCTCCTTAGATGTCCAATCGTATTTTGTCCCCTTTCAAGTCAAAGATCCAAATAATGGCTCTCAGAGTTAACAGCATGCCATATTTCAACATCCTGACAGCTTTGTAAACAAAAGGCAGTATGTATATGTGAAGAACTTTGTTTGCAATGGTAGTTTTGATTATGCCATCATGACAGGCTTACAAATTTCGGGTGCTTACTTCATCTTTTTCCATCATTTCTGAATCCTCTTGCACAGAGTACAGAAACTGAGGAATGCCTGGATCAATATCCATCTTTAGAGCTTTGAAAAACAATGGCACTGTTTCTTTGCTCTGTAAACATAATGATATTTCTGATAAGATGGAAAAGTATTTTTTCACATACAATTTTACTGCTGCAGGACACAATTTAAAAGCATGAAAAGTAGATATCATCCAAAGTATATTCGGGAAGGGACAGCTGTCTCACAGGAATGCAGGTTCATAGATGCATGCTCTTATGCACAGACACAAGCATGCAGCCAGTGAGAATACCTGGGTTCAGATCTCATCTCGGAGCACTGTTTCTGGATGGGACACCTTTCCTATTACAGGGTTGACAGTTGGGTATTTCTCAAGACATATATTGGTTTCTTCCCCTCACCCCACTCCAATAGCACAGACAAACAAAAACAATAAAAAAAGAAGGGATGGAAGTACTTTTCTCTCAAGCCAACCCATTAGCCAACTACATACACAGCTGGATAAAGCATGTAGCCAGTTTTGTGGTGCTTAATACAGCACTTTTTCTTATGGTAGTAGACAACTGAAACATTTCTATAACCAGTCAGGGTACTCAACTAAGAGAAATGAATGAAATAACACTAACTTGAACTATGCTAAACAGTAACTATGCTATGCGATTATTATACCAACTTATAAACATCAATTCCTCTCTTATTCATTCAGTTAAGATTGTAATTTATTCATACCAACATATAGTAGTATGGGGTAGGACACGCATTGCACACACACACACACACAGGGATAAAGAGGTGGGTGACATACACTGGGCCGGTTATGTAAGGAAGACCACTGAGTGTTGCCTAGGTAGTAGACCGTTAATTGGAAGACCAGTACACTTAGCCTGGACAATAGCGTTTGTTTTTATTGCTATAGACTGGTCGTCGGTGCTGAGCGATGAAGCCAGATGAGCGTCGCGACAGGGTCGGGCTGGGGGTGGTCAGTTTAATCTGGGTTGATAGGTTATGCATAGGCCAGGGAGTGTGTAGCGACACCATGTAGATTGCCTGGAAACCGATGCATAATTGGCTAGGTAAAGAAATAGAAGTATTGTGAGAAAATGCGAGAGCGAAAGAACCAATGGGAAGACTTCCACATCTGACTCCCAACCCTCAAAGGATGGGGACGCATGTACCACCAGTGGCGTGCGGGTGGAAGGCAGTTGGAAGGAAAGCGCAGAGGTGGGAGCATCGCCCCATCAAGCAGTTGGGAGAACGTGTATCTGATGTACATGCTTTCGCCTAGTCAGACCTGTGTACAAGTAAAACCTGAACCCACGATATTGTTGTGTTGATTATTGTGGTGAGACTGCTACCCTCGGCCCACTCTGTTACAAACATATATATATATATATATATTTCTTTTTTAGTGCTTACCTTTTCATTGTCTCTGACACGTATCTGGTTGACCCGGCTACCAGCTGATACCAACAAACGTACCATTGCATAGTTGCCACTGTCAATGGCATGAGACAAAAGAGTTTTGCCATATTTGTCCTAAAAATGAAAGAACACTGTACATTCACACAGATTTCTTTCGTTGCAACGAAACTCTATGATTTTGTTTCATAACTTATTGCTTTGTTTAAGTGTAAATTAGGTGATTCTTGCAGAAATAATGTACTAAATGTATTTTGCATAAGAATTTTCATGAAATTTATAAGATTTTGATTAATGTGCACAAAGAAATCATGAAATGCTATGACAACTTTTGAAAGCCTGTTTACACCTTTATAAATGTTACAGACCAGTAATTTTTTATTTTCAACATTTCTTACAAAGCTTTAATCTGATCTCAGTAAGCTATATATGAAGTTATTCACCCTGAATCTGGTGTTAATACAATATCCGTGGGGAATCTGTAAGAATTCTTCCAACTTTTTTGTGTCCTCTGCTAGAACAGCATGAATTAGTTCCTGCATATAGCAAGTAAAACTTTGAAAATATTATCATAACTGCTCAAAATTTAGTATTGTTGGTGTATTTTATTGGAACACTGTCTACTTTATTCATTAATGCACTGCAGGATCAATCATTTATAAAACAAAAATATATTTCTGTATTTTAACGTCATATAAAAGAAAACTGTAAAGTTATTTTAGCAAAAAATTAGGAAATTGAATCAGGAAACTCTATTCTAATCTGTATCAGAAATCAAGCAAAATCTTTGGAAAAATGAAACCAAATTCAGAAAGATCGAAAGCTTGACAGTCCTTATTTTTTTCTGATTGAAATGTAATCGATCTAGAATGTCAGAAAAATAAATAATATCAAGACGAGATAATGATGACTCACATTCGTGTTTTTGTAATCTTGCAAAATGCGACAGCAGTTTATTATTTCTGGTTTCCTTTCTGCAAGTTCCACTGCTAGCTGTAAAAGATTTTTCCCGCCCTGAAATGAAAGATTTCAAGAATGCTTACAAAATATCATTTTTCATTTCCATCACTGTTAAACATTACAATATTCAAAAACACACATGACACTAAATAAGCAAAGATTTAGTTAAATGTTAACAAACAAAATTACTAAAAATATTACTATATTTTCTTCTGGTCCACTTTTTAAAAGAATAGAGAAAGTTATTATCTCTGTACATCTCAAAAACAGTAAATCTCACTTTTGATTACTCCTCTAAAAATATGCAGTTAAGCAGATCTTTAATGGATATTATTTCGTAACTAGTCCACAACATAATAAATTAAAAATTTAATTGCAAATTAGATTTTACAAGAAATATGAGGAAGGAACAATCTTTGCTCATCAGCATATAAAGATAGTGGGAATAACATGTGGTTATGTATGATGGCAGATGGCAAAAAGCAATATATTTCCAGAACTTCGTAGCAAAAAGCAAGCGATAATATTTCTACCTTGCAAAAAACATATGATAAACAGCTCTTCCATTGCATGAGTTAACTTTGACTCACTTATATTTTATTTATTTTTATCTTGTAATCAAGTAAAAATTAAACATCTTATACAAAAAATATGAAAAAAGAAATAACACCTCTGAGACAGCAGAATACATCAATATAAAATACACTGCATACTAAACCTACATAATATATTATCTTTTCCTGTTTAAAAGTAAAAAAAAATACAATTCCACAGAAAAGCATAATATTCATGTCATATTTTATCTAGCATTATATGCTATTATTCTTGAAATAATAGTTTCCCTCGGATAATATGTCAGTATAACAGAAGCATTTAAGAAACTGAAATGACAGAAATAATTTTAACACACCAGAACAATTTAACTGTATAGCTGTCAGGTTAGACATGGCCCCATCTAACCTAATATACATAAAAATTGTAACATTATTTCCACAACTCTGAGTATGTATACCTTGACAATAGTGGTTGTACTAGCCCAGGTTGTCCTTACCAGGTGACTCAGCAACTTGGAGCGGCCACTTTCCAGGGCTGCCACTACCCCACACTATCAATGCACAGATGCATTTCAAACAGCAGTAGCATTCAGTGGGGGAAATTTTTTATATGGAAAGAATTGGTGAATTAAAGATACTGGGTTTTTCTAGATATATTTGCTTTCATCTTTATCAAGCCTGTACATGACAAGAAAAATCTTCTAGCTATTTGAAAATAAGTAATAATCCAACCAAAACAGGAAAAAGAAAGACAATGTGGAATTTTAATTCAAGAAACTAATAGGGCCACATGATCAAAAATGAAAATAAAATAATAATTTTCTATAAAGTAATCATAACAGAAAAAAAGGTGAAAGCAAACAACAGCATAAACAGAAAACTCTAAAACAGCCAATAACTTGCTGTCGAAGAAGAAAAACAAATTGTTAACAAAATTCTAGCATTATTATGCAGTCGAGCTTTAGAATTTGTTGCAACAGCTGGCAGCCAAGAATCTATTATCTACACAAAAATTAGTAAATCGGGTTATAATTTTTATTTGTGGGTACTGCAGCAAGGACCATTAACAATCATATGATGTTTAATGAGCCAACATTATTTCTTACCCATTACCTCGAAGAATATTTTAGATAAATAAACAGATGTTTTTTCAATTTAGTATTATTACAAAAAATGTGAATACAAATATTAATCTACCACATGAGTACACAGTCTAGCAGTAAGCTATTTTTAAGCCAGCTACAGATAAAGGTAAACACAAATTTAGGCATGCATTTGTATATAGAAAGATACAAAGGGTCTGAGCAGCCACACTAAACTGGATCCATCTGATGCTAGCTGTGTTTTCTTGCAAGCTTTTTTAAAAGAAAAATGTCTACATAACATTCTGTTTTTTTGTAGCAGGCTACAAAATAAAATTTCCATCATGCTACCTTTACAATGCTGTTTACACTACACCAGTTTTGCCGAAGATGCTTTAAGAGCACGGAAGCGTTTCCAGTAAGCACTGCCTGTAGAGGTTCAGGCTACAGACACAAAAATATTTTGGTATGCAAATATGAGATGAGACAAACATAGCCAATATTTAATATTTCAAGATATGCAAATTTGTTTTCTTAAAACTTTTTCTTTGGTGTGAATATGAATACTGCAAAATAAAATTAATATGCAAGTTTTATTTTATGTCTTTCTCTTCTGGACCCATACTTTAATTCATGGTGGACAGCGGACGTTTGATAATCAGAATTATGAAAGTTTAAGAACAACTTAATTTCCCTAAAACATACACAACAAATCTAATTATAGTCTTCATGTTTATAATTATTAACTTTGAAAGCTAGGTTTAAGTCTGTTCAGACAAAAAAAAGCTCTATTAAAAAAAATCTTCATGTGGATTACCAGTCAGCATGTCTTTTTATGCTGCATACCTTCAGACTGAAAAGTTGTGTGACTTTGATCAAGGTATTTTATCGTGTTCCATTTTCACAACAGTACTTCTCCTTAAAAACAAGCACCCTCAAGGCTTTCTATGCAAGGATATTAAGTGTATGGTGTATCCTGCACACTTCGACTATATACCTTAGAGTGAGATCTACAAGAGTGTTAGGTCAGTAATTTTAGCATATGTTAAGTGTTCTACAAGTGTTAGGAATTATTATGCATAGTAAAAATGCTGAAGCAAACAAAAGACACTTTTTAAAAAATCACATTTGTAAAACCTAAAACAAAAATAATATTACAAGCTTTCAGAAAAAAATTGTTACGGAACTCAAGATACATGGAGGAGTTAAATGTGTTTTACAAAGTACATACATATTTCTTCTTTACTGCATCCAGTGTGCTTTACAACCTTCTATAAGATTACAGTTTATTGATTCTCTCTCTCTCAATCGCTTCTCCATCCCACAATCTTTCTAATATAAATGGATTTTAAATGTACGTGATGATGCCTTTACTTCATCTGCCTCCACACCGTTTCCAAAACTCTCTGCCTTCATTTGTTTTTTTCTATTTTACATGCTTATGCTACAACAGATACTTAAATGATTCAGTTTCACTTAAACAGCTTCACTATGTAAAGATTTAAAATGTACCTGAAATTTTTCAAGCAGCTCTTTCAATGATCCCTCTGCTTCATCAACTGGCGTCTGGCCCATCTGTTTGGACAAAATAAAATAAAATTTGCCATAAGGGGTGCAGATGGCTAAATACAGGCTTGGGTAGAGCAATGCTAACCCAAGCGCAAAATTATTTTCAAGTCAGTGCGTTTAATTCATTAAAAAAATAATATAGTACAATCCACCAAATCAAAGTGAGCTAACAACTAAGTTCCATTTCAGTTTTGGTGAAAACCTTTAATCAAAACCTGAAAAAGATGCAAGCCTTTGAACATATGACATTGGAAACAGGTCAAAACATCATCGAGGTAAGTTTACTGATTGTGCAACACTTCTCTAGCATATGCTCAAATTTGCTGTGACCTTCGGTAACATCAGAAGTTGAAATTAAGGTAAATCCATGTCTAACCCTTTCAAAGCAAAAAATACAAAAATAAAAAGTCACTACATATTTTGTATAACAAGCTAATGATTTATTTTCTGTTTAGTTCCAGCAACTTTGAGCTTAATTTTTATGTTTCACTCATGCTACCCTTGAAGGATTCCTTATTGTCAGCTCACCCCATTTCTGATGGACAAATCTGCACTGCACTGAATCAAAGCTTCTGTGCAGTCAAAGTTGTTTGCACGCACTGCCAGGTGAAGAGCTGTATCACCCACCTGTAAGTCAAAATCTTATATTTTACAGACAGTTTGCCTTATACCATCTGATTCTTGTGTATTTTCCTGATACATTTATTAAACTAGTAGATCAGCTCTGTAGTGTCCTGTCTTTATCAGATGTGTCCATGACAGTGGCAGAAACAATTATATGAAAATTACAGACATGATCATTTTCCAGATCAGTGCTTTTCACTTAAAACACTCCAGTAAACGGCTTCCTGAGAACTTTATCACAAAACTGAGAGGATTATATCTTTGTATAAAAAACAATGATGATGTCCTTAGTTGCATTTATTATCATGGAAAGATCTTACAATGTTCAAATTTCATTATTTTTATGTGATTTTCAGAAACTTAAGCATTTTGACAAAATATAGGCATAATAATTATTATGTATAATAAATACAGGCAGAAGATGTACAAAGTAAAAGACAGTGAGAGAGAGAGTGTGTGTGTGTCTGTTTGCTTGAGTGTGTACCTTACATCATTACAGGCAATAAAATAAATGTAATTAAGTTGACTTTAGTGCTCCATATTCAAGCAGAAATGGGACACAACCTATTGTCTTTATCTGAACATATAAAATTCATACTAACTTCTATAAGTGTTGCACTGTTGTTTAAAATGCGTATGTTTAAGGGTCATGACATAGAGATTAATAAAACAGAAGAAAATAACTATGAAGGATTTACATTGTTCTGAACGTTGACTGGCACACCATTGCTGGCCAAAACATAAATATGAGTTGGGATACATGACGCTACATGATGAAGAAGTGTATTTCCTTCCTGTTTGAAAATATAAAAACAGAACTAGTGAATTGAATCAGTGACAAAATGGAATTTTCTTTTAATTTTACCCTTTTAGTCAGCAATTGCTATCCATAAGGCAGATCTTTCTATAACAGTGTGGGGCGGTCCGGTGCCACAGCAGTTAGTGGCTGTCACCAATACAGCACAGGCTGGCTGTCCTAAGATAAGCTCTCATCTTGGGCATGCTGTTCTTTTTCTGCATGTGGCTGGCTGACGCCATAATATAGCCTTAGTAGCTGGCTTGGTGTAAAACACCAATCCCCCCAATAATAATAATAACAATGATGATTTCTATAGCACCTTTCTCTACCATTAAGGTGAACTCAAAGTGCTTTACACAAAGAACATACATATATGATAAATGCTGGCACCATATCGAGGAAGTACGAGGACAAGTGTTTTTCTTCTTTTTATTGTGACCATGATCACTTACACATTGAAAACATCGATACTAGCTTCATGTGGCCACCCACCAATGACATGGAAGTGTTTACAGTTGTATAGGGTTAGTTTTAGAATCACTGAAAAATAGTTGAATTCTCGTAGTAAGATCATCAGATTAGTTTTACAATCACTGAGAAATAGGCAGATTCTGTTCAAGAATTTCCAGACTGAACTACTGGAGGCAGTCAACAGCATGTTGGCGCTGACCCCCTACAACTGTTGAGAGAGAGTTGTGGAGGCCAGTGAGATACACCTGTCCACTAGCTGATATTAAAATATGGCTAGCCTTCACGCCCCTATGTATGACACCTCTGCTATACAAGTATTCCAAAGCATGCTGTACATCCCGCAAGATACATATGTGACCAATAGCTCTGGCAGATTGCTATGAAACAGGCATGCAACAGGTCATGGCAAGAACCATAGCTCATAACAGGCATGACTGTCCACGGTTCATGGCGATGGATAAAGCTACAGTAATGTGAGTCTCATGTTGTAACTGCTTGGTTAATACAACGTCTTTCTGTACATAAGAGAACTCATGATCAATAACGCAGTGATTTATTTTCCTTTACAAATGACACACCATCTGTAGTGGCTTATTGTATTTGAAGTCATCTCCTATCTCCTCTTGTGAAGAATCAGAAATACTTCGATTGGTTCCAAACAGAATTACGTTATAAGCTTTATTAACTGCTACAAGCTATAGTTTCTCTCCTTATTCTGCTATGATTCTTGCAATTTTACATACCTATCTGTATCAAAACAAATTATCTGGCCATAAAATCATCTGCTGCTAAAGTAATTAATGTTTCTAATGTTCTAGAAAACTCAGTAATTATAGTCTTACCTTGTCGCGATAAAGAACGCCATATCGTTGTAATAGGTAGCCTGCCTCTTCTGCATAGGATCTTGTGTTTTCCATAGAAACAATCTTTAAATGAGGGAGGCGGGAGGGAATGGGCATGAAATTTAAGCAATGACTTTAAGATGGCACGTTTAATAAATCGAAGCGTATCATCTCTCCAGCTTGAAAACAATGTTGATTCTTTAAAGACTTTTAGTCGACGTGATCACTTGCGCATAATCAATGTTATCTAAACTTCTCGAGGTTGATCGACTTAACTTTTGTTTTTAGAAAGTGTAATGGCGTGATAGAGACGATGAATTTACTACCGTAAAGCTCAGATTTGATCGACGGCCTCGTCGAATTAGATCCACAACTACGGCTGAAACAGCCGACACATTGACAGCATACAACTGAGCGGATGGGTATGCACGTTCACCACGAACGTGCATTAAGTTCGTACGTGCTTTCACTCTCTCACTCGATAAGATTTAGTCCACTTTGTATAACAACCTGGTCAGTGGTATCAGATTACATCTATCTGCTTTCCGAAAAGAGCACAACGTAAATTTTGTTCTTACTTCAATTGCTATTTGTGAATAGGCGAAATAAATTTTTATTTGTGAGTTGTTTTCCCGCTGATTTCGAAACTATATAGTCCCAAATAGCACAGAGGGATATCGCCATAGTGAATGTAAACAAACGCATGCGAACGGTGTAACTCCGTGGTGTAACCGGAAGCCGTAACCAAGCCGAGCTGTAGATATCACGGACCTGTCCGTGGCACCATGAACGTTGATCTACGTTCATGGTGGCACAGACTTCTATGATTTCTGTGGTCCTTGGTATGCATCGTATGCAACGTTTGTGGATAAAATCCACAAATTATCTAAACGAAAACAAAATTCATTAAAGAAATTTTTTTATTTTAAAGGAAAAAAGGCAGAAGTAGTCTAAAATGCAGGTGTCTCAAATACAGCTTAATTCTGTGTCATTTAAAAAAATCTTATTTAACAATTTAAAATCTTCATGCGTTTTCATCTTTACTAGACGATAACTATTTCCCCAAAACAAGATTAACAGATTTTGGTCGGAACAAGAACGCATTTGTGCTGTCATAATCTAAAAATACGCAGAAGTAAAAAGGAAACAGCAGGGACACAATCCACTCTACCCTACCCTCATGCACGCGCGTGTACGCACGTTCAGACGCAGAGTAACACATTTATTCCTCTCATTCCATACTCCAGATATCAAACAAACCACAAATATTGCACATGCCTATGAATAATAACATAAAAATGTAAAATGGACGGAATATATTCAGGAACCTATCATAAATTATCTCCCTTGGAAGAACTGGTGGAAATATTTTCGTACTCTGGAGAATGGTTCAAAAGTTAATTTAATTTATTTTTAAATGCTAGTATAGTAGTAATACTTAAAGATATAATTCTAACTTAATGTTACTTACAAAATACAATAATAACTATACTTTTTCGATTTAACAAACAGAATGAGGTAACCGATTGCATTCCCGGATCTCAGCACGTGAAATTCTTTCTTATAGTCATATGAGTTGCCTGTGTGAATGATGCCTGCCGCATCTAACAAAGTCGAGCAAAAGACCTCTTTGGAGGCACAAGATCCTTTGAAACTAGCTCTTGTCATGCTTGACAAGAAGGTCAGGAATTTGGATAAAAGAAAGGTAAATAAAATTCGTTCTTTTGAGAGAAGCGAAAGTGCGTAAAATTTCAGTAGCATGTCAGTAGTAGTTCTTTACCGAGCTGCAAATTATTAAAGTCCAGTTTGACACAATGTCTTTTACTAGTTTTATTCTTTTGAGAGAAAGGAAAATATCCATTTTGGTTGTAATAAACTTCCCTTGAAGTCTGAGAAAAATGATGTTCCAATTTTATTAATGATAGTGTCCAGATTTATAACCAAGATGGCGTCCTTCACATGGTCTTTCTTGGTTTTTGACTCTACAGCACTAGCAGTAAAAAGAAAATTCAGATGACAAAAAGTTTGTATTTGATTGCTTGAAGTAATGAGTAAAGTCATTATAGTGCTAAAAAGCTGCATGGGTTAGAAGAGATTTAATATGAACAATGTTTGCTATTTAGTAGTATTAGCCCTTGTCTTCTGTAGAATTACCTACCTTAGATAATGGATCGTTTCATTCAAATGCTTCTTAGTGGCAGCAGGAACAAAAGCGTCAAAAATTAGCTGTTTGGAATCGTCCCTATGATTGTTTTTTTGGTACGACTTTGATATGGGATAAGACGCGACGGCCATAACAATAATGGCTCGCGGCATTTGTCGTCTGCTCGCTCCACTCAATTGCCCAAATGTAGTACCTAATAAACTAAACCTAAACTTAACCCTAACCCCAAACCTCTGACAAAATAACATAGAGCGGCCTATGACGTCACGTCTTACCCCATATCGAAGTTCTGCGGTTTTTTTGTTTTTTTTTTCAATTGAGTTTGGTTATTTAGATTAGGCCCCTATTAAATTCAGTCGCACAACCTTTAAAATTGACCTTAAAGAGCAATATAGTTCTCGAAGTATTTCGGTGTGCATTTTAAAGACTGTGACTTTTGATAGGTAAATGTAGATGCATCACTATGATGCCATAATGCACACAATTTGTTACCTAAATTAGCAGTGTATACAATACATTTCTGCATTTTTCAGATTTGTTGTTAAGCTGCTTGTGTTCTAAATCTTTTTTCGCCCTTCAACCTTACCCTTTCATCTGTCTTTACTGTTCCTGGCAAAAAACTGTCAAACCTGACAAATGGACAACTGCCATATAGGTAGCATCCCCACATCACAAGTTTTACATAAACACTTTAGCAGCACTTAATAGCTTTTTATGAAGTCAGTGTTTTTTCTGAAATGATTAGATCAGAATTTTTTATGGGTAAGGTACAGTTAATATAAAAGTTATTATTTTTTATACCTTAAGTTGAAGAAAAAAATTTCAGATGTAGCAAAATTGTTGCTAAACAGCATTTAAATAGTAAACATACAGAAGAGAGTAGGAGAGCAAGTCAAGGTATGCAATTTCACTTTTGCAATTATTTTGTAAGGATGTAATATGTGCAGTTGTGTGTAGCAGGAATGTCTTTAGAAATGTTTCCATATTCCAGGCCAAGCTAGATGCTATCCGCACAAAAGCTGCCTCTGGTGCTGTACTGGAGAAAGAGCAGCAGGTGAGAAATCATGGGGATTAATTTAAGTGAATGCATGTGTGCACGATTAAATCAAAAACATTTTTTTAGATTGTAGATTTAAATTTCATACATACTCAGAGGTTTTTTATCATTAGTTATGACTTTTCTGCCACTGTGGTTTTTGTTGTTGTTTTTTTTGTTTTGTTTTGTTTTTTGCATGCAAATTTTTAGACCATCTTAATCCCATTCAGTGAAACAATGGCCATAGAACAGTTTGTTACCACCTATTGCATATACCAATTGCTACGAACAAGGAAGAAGACATTTTAAAGGGCTTTGGTTGTTTATTTTTTAGGATGCTATTCAACATTTTGAGGAAGTGTCTACCAACTTGGAGTTTGCAAAGGAACTCCAAAAGCAAATGAATGGCATAGCTGCTGATGTAAGTGTACAAGTTACGTTTTGTCTGAACGAAGAAGTAACTGAATTCGAAAAGCTTTATTCTTAAAGCTTGGGAGAACACTTTAAAGATAACTGTCATTTAATCTCAGCAAATGTTTACGGCCATTTTCTGTGTAATTTGAGATTTTTTTGTTTGTTTGTTTTACAAATTTTACAAAGATTTTTACATTTTGATGAAACAATACTTCATAAATATAAATCACATTTTTTATTTGCTTCATATAAAACTGCTTAGAAGAGGGGAATCTTGGTCCATTTGGCAAACTATTATGCACACAAAAATTTTAGTTGTTGAAAGTAATCTTTGCTTCCTGATAAAAGGCAGAAAAGCTGCAGAAGAAGCAGGCCAAACGAGAGAAGCAAGAGAGGACTGCTAGTGAGCTCCGTCGTATAACAGAAGTTCTTCAGGTTCAAACAACTCTTGATTGCCTTGGCTCTGAAAAAGTGCGGGAGCATTTCAAAACTGGAAAATATGGTGCTGTGGTAAGTTAATGTTCCTAAATTTGAGTACAATTTTGTAACCTATGTGTTGTTAGAGTGATATATTTCTTGATTGTCAGTTGATTAATTTTGTCCTTTATATTTTGTGTCTTGTATCTAAAGACATTTTTATGTTTGCCTTCAAAAATTTTAGCTTTTCGTGTATAGTTGCTTTACAGGTCTTTATAATGATGCCCCTTTAAAGTGAATTATCATCACTTAATGCAGGTCATTCAGTCTATCTCTCACCCCCACCCTCCTTTCTTCTGTTGACCACTGGTTAAGGAATAAAGGAATTTGTTGTTTTTGCTCGGCTGTTATGCACAAATAAAGCCATCAACATGAAGACCTAATCCAGTGCTAAGCGTGCTCTGGGGTGGGGGAGTCATATTTTCCTGGAGGGAGGCGATCGTCAGGTCAGTTTATAACTGAATTAGCATAAAACAAAAATATTTTGCAATGCAGGTGCTGACAGAAGACAATCTATCCCAGCTTGATGAGCTTTATCAACTGATCAGCCCTTCCAGGGAATCTTCCACAGATTTTAATGCTGCATTGAGCTCAGCTTCTGAGCACATTATCAGTTTGCTTGAAGCTCGAGATAGACCAGCAGTGGGATCTACTTACAAGGAACTGCGAGAGCTGATTGTGCTTATTAACGATTGTGGTTACTTTGAACGTGCCCGCACTGCAGAGCAGACAGAAGAAGGTAATGTTCTGTCAACATCATCACACTCTTTTTTTTATATTCAGCAGCTATAACAAACTAGGCTTTGACAGGATAACTGCAAAAAATTTGTGTGGAAAATTTCAGCAGGTTTTTTTTTATAATTCTTGATGTCTCTTGAGTTTAATAACCAGTTGAATTGTTGCCATAAGCAGAACTTAGTTTTCCTGGTGTCTCCAAATTGATAGCTCAGTGAAGATTATTGAAAATAGAGGATAAAGTATCCAAGAACAATTCTCAATATGATTTTTACCCCCCACCCCACCCAAAAAAGGGGCACAAGAAACATTTTTCTCCAAATCACACCTTATTCAAGAAAAAAAACCAGGAAGTGGCATGCCTAAAGTATGGTTGGAAGTGGTGTCATCAGCTAGTTTTGGTTTCATGTAAGTAAACAGTAGAATTCTCTGTAAAATTAAACTGACTTTAACAAAATGTGCCATTACCAAGTGTTTATTTCAGCTCTCAGATATGCTAGTATGCACTGTGCAATAGCCCTCAGATATAAAGGCTTTTTTCATTGGACTCAGAAGAAGCAATCACACATTTGTTGGCCTAGGCCATGCTTGCTGCTAGAATGTATTGTATATAGATCACAGGAGCTCTTTTTTGTAGTAGGCAATCTTCCTTCTTAGCAGCAGGTGAAATTGCCGATGTTTGAAGGGCTATATTTCATACTATGCACTCAGGTTTTCCTTCAAAATAGCTGGAAGAATACTGTAGTCGTTCAGTGTCTGAATTGTTTATCAGTGAGTTTACTATTTCTTCAGCAAACTTGAGTTGTTTCCAAAAGTTATAATTTGGTCCAGAGGCTTGTTAGGTTTCATACTTGTAAAATTTTGTTTTGTTTGATTTGTTAGAACATGTGGAAGAGCAAAAAGAGGAGGAAACTGAAGCTGTCGAAGAACTGCCCAGCTCTTTGCCTCTCCCTGCAGAGACATTTCATGAGGTGACAGAGCCTGAAGAAGAACCAGCTCTTTCTGGCATACACCAGGCTGCTGAACTTGAAGATACACGTCTCTCTCATCCACAGGTAAGCACAATCAAACACAAACACTTGCTTTATGACTGTTCGGCTGATTTGTGGTTGAAAGCTTATATGAATACAGAATTTAATGTCTGTCCATTTTGTTTCGCAGGTAATACAAAACAATATGGCAGCAGAGCCTGCTGCTTCCTACTTTGCTCCAACTCCACCATCTTCAGCATACCAGACCACTCAGACGCAGCCTCAGCCTATACGTGTACGGCCAATTGATGAAATTGTCTCTGCTGTTCAGGGAACTTTTAACTTTCTTCAGGAGTCCATGATTGATGTTGACTGTAAGTTATCAGCCTAGACCGTGATGAGATTTATTTCACTCTTTGACTTAGTTTCTGCAGCAATACATATTTTAAAAACATCTCTGTATGGATCATAAAATTACTATCTGTCCAGAATTATTTTTTAATTTTCTTTTTTTTTTATTCTATTTATATGATTCGCTTCCGCAGCAGCAGCGAACATCTTCACAGCTGCAGAGTGTTTTGCACACAGTAATGCAAGCAGTAATGTCAAAATACATCGTGCTATGTGTAAATAAATAAATGTATAAGTGAAGAAGCTCTTGGCTTCTTTGGGGATTGTTTTATTTCAATTACTTCCCTTGAGAAGCTAAAATAGTCAATAAGGTATTTTGTCATTTGAAAGTAGACAGTGAGTCATTTGGTCAAGAGGCATGTTTTGAGACAGTTGGCGTTTGCAGGGATTTGTACTTCAATAGCTGAAAATGAAAATACAATAGTTGTTGCACTGTGGGTGGTTTATAGGTGGAAATATGCTTTTGATGGTCATGGTCATTGTGTGGGTAGCTTCTGATAATATTTGTCTTGATTTCAGCTCCACACATCGACCCCGCAGTGGTTGCAGCTCAGCCCATGATGAGGCCACCTTCTGCTCCCCAGCCTCAAGGCAGCATGCTACCACCCACTGCCTACCCTTCAGCACCGTTTCCAGATCCCAGTTCCATCAGTGTTGACCAGCAACAGCTTTCTCCCACGCATGCCAGTGATGTTCAAGATGCTCTCGCTCTTTCCCAAAAAAATATGACACAATCCAAACTAGACTATGGCTCTGGCCAGGCCTTTGGGCAGGCTAACCTCTCACACTCGCAGAACTTGCCTAGCATGGGTGAAACCCTGTTTCAGACAGCTGTGGAAGATAGTTCTGCAGCAGCAGTGGTGAACCAGCAGAGAGGTCATAGCATGATAGCCCAGCAGATTGGTGCTGGGGAAGCACCTTCACAGTATGAAATTCCACCATCAATCCCCATGCCACCTTCACAATCACAGGTAGATAACTGATGTGAGTTTTGTATGCATTAAAGAGCTCCTAAAGTGTTGGTTGCTTTCATCTTGTGATGTAAAGATGTTTAGTAGTGTCTTAAAGCTAGAATTTTGGAGTCCTTTACCTATATTACCTCCCCAAAAAATGAACACTGGATTCCTGCAGCTATTCCCAGCTGGAACTGTTCCACATGCAAGTTTTGTTACTCCTGCATCTTCTGTTCATTGAAAAAACAAAGCATATCCTTTTAAAGATGACACTTTGTTTTAATAGTAGAATTTTGAAACTTTTTTTAATTGCACTTTTATGTGTCCGATACATCCATGTTGCCCTCATAATCTAAAACAATGCTTTTTTCTGAGATTGCATCTGGGGCTGTAGCTTTAGACTGGAAAGCTTTTAACAGCATCTGTTGATGGAAGGCAGGTTGGGAAGCTCACTGCAAATGGGGTGTTCCTGGGATCATATGGATGGGATGTGAATACTGCTAATCTCAAATCTATGTGTCTTATAAAGTGAGAGGTGCTTGCTGTTGCTTTTCAAAGCATAAATACACTAGGAATTTAAACTTATGCAGTTTTAATTTTTTTTGTTTTGTTCTGAAGAGCTAATTTTTTTGTTAAATAAGCATCAGTTTGAACATCAAACCCTTCGTTGAGGTTTTGCTTATAAATTTAAAAGTTTTCACTATATCTGATATTTAACTAGGAGGGATCACAAATCACACCACAGGAGAAGAAATTTCAAATGAATGCCAGTGCACCAGTATTCCAGTCCATGTATTCTCAGACCAACACAGTACCTGCCATGTCCGGTCAAGCTCTGCAGCAGAATCCTGTTCAACAGCCACAACCTCAGCCGCAAACATCACAGCCACAGAATCAGCAGGAGGGGCTAAGCAGCCACCCATCAACCACTGTCAGCGATTTCCCTTCGGCACAACCGAACTTTGCACAGGCAGCTGGGGACTTTAGCCAAGGTAAGGTTTACGTCATAAAAAATAATAACCATTCGCATTAGGCTTGGAGAGTGCACTGCAGTGACAGTTTCACTAATATTGCTTGTAGAACTATACTTCTAACACTGTGGGGCTCGTGATGTTCTCCCCGGACTGTAAATAATGGACTGGTGCAGTTTTCGATACATTTAATATGAATAGTTACGGATGAGACAAACGTGGCACCAATTTAAAAGGAGCATACTTTTCTGGAGAAAGCGAAGGAGAGGCTGGGGTCTTCCCTTCCAAGCGGTTAATCTTTGTAAAAGAAGGCAGGTAAACCAGTTTAAATAAATCCTGCCAAAAAATCTTAATAGCTTTGGGAGAGGGACGTGAGAAAACGCAAGTTTTATTTTCTTTCAACTGGATGGCTTTTCCTGTGCCTTAGTGTGCCGGAGGGAGTGAATTGGACAAGCCCACAAATGTTTGGTGGCAGCACTTTCCCTGTAGTTGGGATTTCCTCTCACCACCCCCCACCCCCAAAAAAAGACTGGCTTTGATGATCTGCAGTTTAATTATTGTGCTGATTATAAATTTACATTTGGTGTTCCAGCAGCAGGAAATGGTTTTCCAAATAATGGCTTCCAACGTGGTGGTCGTAATGGTGGGCCTCCCAACTTTCGTGGTGGTCAGCGGGGTGGCCGTGGTGCTAATAATAGCGGTGCTATGCAAAATGGCTTCAACAACCGACCTTCTTCTGGCAACAACCGTGGTGGCAGGGGTTTGTAGCTTAGTTTTAGCTTTGTTTGTAGGGGTGGGTGGGTGGACCAGACATTAGTGCAAAACTTGAAAACCCATGGTGTTCGAAAACATATCATAAATGCTGCGGAAGCATAACCGCTTGCTACTAAAACTATCTCAGGGTCATTGCCTGTGGTACATAATGGCCTCTATACTCATCCTGTTAAATATTGATCTGTGATGAATCTAGGATGCCGCCTAGCAAAATTTCACTTAAAAAATGCATAAATTTAAAGGTCTGCTTGGGGCGAAACTCACTAAGATCTCCGACGAGCACATGTACACATTGTGATAAGACTGTAAGACCTGAACTACAGGTGCAGAGGGGACTGGGATGCATAAAAAGAAAAAAATGTTTGAAAATAGGAATGATAAAGAATGCATGGTGCTAGTGACTTTGCATGTGTTTAAACTACATGCATTGTCAGTTGACATTGCATTCCTGGTTTGTGGTTACCACTCGGGCTTCATTTAGTTTCTTCCACTTGGTTTTAGCTGATAATTCTTCAGTTCATGAAATCATTTGTTTAAAGTGAGAAAAGTTTAAAGTAGCTGCTACTTTGCTAGTCAGATGCGAACTTTCTACTGAACACTTAAAGTGTTTGACAAGATATATATATATAGATGTAAAAATATCTTAAGAATTCTTTTGATGTTTAAATTTTAAAAGGTGAATGGTGTGTGCCAGAATCCACCCTGAACTTGTTCTTTTAATCATTGATTAATTTAGATACCCAGTCTGAAGAAACAGCATGGCTGACACTTTAGATTGTCCTATTGTATAGAATATTTTACAGATTATATGTTTGGTTAACCTTCATCATCAATCTTTGAGTGTCAGAGATGTCTAGCATACATTATTCTTCCTGCCATCTTTGTACCAACAGGTGGAGGGATGTTCTGGAATAATCCCAAAGCTTCCTTCAAAATAATCTTATTCATGGTCTAAGGGAGAAAATTAATATTTGCATCAAGTTCTCTAACCATGTGGCTACTTTTTTTTCCTTTCTGCATAACCTAGAATTTCATCAGCATTGTTTCAAAATATGCTCATAGCTCAGTATAATTTGTAGATAAGATAAAGAAAAGGGGACAGGAGAGCAAGAAAAGAACAGCATGGCCTTATTTTGTCTGTTAAATTGGTTCTTTGTGAAATCCTAGATTCATCACTGTTGATGAAATAATTTTTTTAGAGGGGAGTGGACTAGTAGTTTGCAGAGTATATTCATTTGGGTCATGTTTTTTTTTTGACATGAATTATGAGCTAGGCTTAACAGGTCTTTAAGTGAGATGCAATTTGTGTGTGTTTTTAGGAAGTTCTACCTACCAAGGCTTCCCTCCTCGCAACGACTATAGACCTGATGGCTACCAGGGGTTTAACAACAATGGTTTTAGTCCCAACAACTATCAGAAGCGTGGTGGTCCAGGTGGTATGAACTTTCCGCGTGGTGGTACCAACAATCGTGTTGCTACAGGTACAAGTGTTGATTTATCAGTCTGGTGGCATAGTTACATGTTAGGAGATCCATTAAAACGTTATTTTCTTAATTGAACTTAGCTGTAGGTGACATGCACATGAATTTGTAGTTGCATATTTTCTTCTCTTTTTTTTAAATAGTGCAAACCCCATTTGCAGGGAAAATGTAATCTGCTAGAACAGTAGATAAAACATTGAGCCGTGTGCCTTAACGTCACAGTTGGTGCCTGATTTATGTAACCTGTTATATGACTATATAAGTAGTTTGCACCTGTCAGTGATGAGATTTTAGAGACAGTGAAATTTTTGGAGTATCCCATTTAATGATTGAAAGCAGTTTCTGTACAATCAAGCTTTTGTATTTTAAGTCTGCAGTATTCATGATCGTGATAATAGCAGCTCCTGACTGTTGCTTGTTGCAGGCATGCGAGGTGGTGGCCCAAGGAGTGGTGGCCCACCACGAGGGGGCAACACACGAGGTGGCATGAATCGGCCCGTTAATGCGCAGTAAAAAGAAAAAGTTCATGCTGCTGCTATGTTCCACTTCATGGTTGTGTGTTTTGGAACATCACCTCTTCTACTCTTGTGGAGCCTTATGTCATTTCTGTTTGCAGCTGCTATTATTTGTTTAAATAGTGGCTATCCCTGCTTCATTTCTTTGTCAAGTAAATTTTGAGTGTGCGGAAATTTACACCTTTTCTACTGTATTACTGTGCTGGGAAGACACTAGAAAAGATTGCAGAAAGTTGATTTACTTTAAAACATTTCAGAACTAGTTACTAAAGAAAGGATGGTACGCTTTGTTGTTTAGCTAAGCAGGTGAAAACAGTTCTGACAAGGGCTACACAAATATTCTCAATTCTTGACTTAACAGTGGGACATACTGTTTTGACTGCGGAGGCAGGAACTCTCACTATGTAGATGTGTGCAGGCAAGATTCGACAGGCAACGTTACGTGCTACCCACAACAGACAAACATCAAGGGTGGCCAAATTGCATCTTCATTTCTCTTTTTGCTTTCTCTCCCTCCTTTCCCATTATCACATTTTTCATGTTGATTTATTTTTTTGGAATTGAACATTGAACAAATTAAAAAAATTTAAGCAATTTTTTTAAGAAGTTAATTGCAGGTCCTAAGAAGACTTGCTGTACAATTTCAAGATACCTTGAAACAGCATCTTCTGAAAACTTTATGTATATCCCATACGTTTTGTTTCTATTTAAGGTAAACTTGTGAGTTTTGTTTACCTAGAGAAGTGAAGGTTTAAGAGGAAATTAAAATGGGCTATAAACCTATCAGCTTGAATTTTATTGCAAAAATAAAATTCTTGGTTTGTGAATGTGTTCTTTGCATCACGTGTATAAGTGCGAGAGATGGATGGTGGTTATACCATTTGTGACTTGTAACCCCAAACGAGCCCACATGGACCTGGCCCATGTTACTGTTTTTTTGTCCTGTTTTTTTAGTTTACCCTTCTTTGCCACCCCTTTCATCAAAATTTTCCAACAAGCTCTAATTTTTTACCCTGCTATCGTATCTTCCGTCTACACTGGTCTTTCTCTTGTCTTTTTTGCTATCGCTTTTTTTCCCGTTGGTCTCTGTAGCCTCCTGCATGTACTGTGCAAGGCAACCTGTGTGGGAGATGTACCAGCATAGCTCAGTCCTGTACTTCAAGATGAAAAGTTGGTATTACCCACACCAGTGAATGGCTGGTCGTGCAGTGCAAAGAAGGCTTCGGGCGGGATAAATGTATCTTTCTCTGAAGGACAGAGTATACTCCTTTTGTAGCTTTTTGTGTGGCCCAAGATTTTGCCGCCTGGTCCCAACCCCGTGTTTGACTGGTGGGTTAGAATGAACCAGAAATCTTTAAAATACGTTGCTCAAATGGAAAGGCCAGTTGTTCCGTGCCAACAAATGATAACATTGGAACAAAACATTTCCTTATTCATTAAATGAGCAGCCAGTTTCATTGAACAGTACTAACAATTTGAATGACAACCTGTGTTTTTAAAATTCAGAAGTCTGTGTGCGTCTACCAATAGCCTGCTTGCGGGCAAGGGACCGTTTTCTCATGGACTGAACCTTTTTATTTATTTATTTTTTTTTGGAGGAATTGCCTGCTACTCTTTCTAAAGAAACTGATACAGCTGATTGAGGTCGTCTACTGTGGGATGGTTGACTTGAGTTGCTGGCCTAGGATATCCTACAGATACTAAGTGGGATTCAGATCTGGGGCCTTGTCAATGCCAGATGGTGTCGTGCCCATGCAAGACGAGCAGTGCGGTGTTCTAGGGCGAACAGCAGGTCAGCTTGACCGAAGATTGCTCTCTCCCTGAGCCGGCTGCGAACCGTCTGGTCAATGGTAGTTACGTTGGCAGCTGCTTCACCCTGCTTGCAGCTGTCCCCTGGGTGTGCTGGCAGCGGCTGTTCTGTCTGCAACACTGCCAGTCTCAGAAAGTTTAAACGACAGAGGGAGCAGCTACCAAACGGTGGCCAATTTCTCGAACACCTACGCGCCCTCCTTTAGCCATGCAGCGACCCTCCCTTGGTCGACAGTACATAATCGTCGTCTCTGAGGCATGATTAAAAAGGCGCATAGAAACCTGCAATAAACTCTACCAGGGCTATAAAATTACTGAGTTGACAATGGACAGGGCTTGCACGTGCACTACATGTTTTCTATTGTTCAGTTCTGCCTTGTCATATGGATATGTTGCAATTGCATGTATTTTTTGTGGGTTCAGTTATCTTTTTGACTGCTGTACTGAACACGTACAAGACCATACTGGACTGTCATCAAGTTCACTGAAAAAGATCTTGAAGGAATTATTCACTGTTGGTATAAACACTATTAATAAAAATGTAGAAAATATGGTGGCCTTTCCATTGTTTTGAGCAGTATATACCAACCAATCAAAACTGCAAAGACCTGTACAACTCTCAGCTGAAGACTGACGCCAACATCTTCAAAAACAACCAGATTAGAAAAAGTGAACCTGCAGACCTACCAGTCTTACAGGAAGAGGTTGAAAAAGCTGTATGCAGTCTGAAGGTAGGAAAGTCGCCAGGCGTTGATAATGTGCCAGCTGAGCTGCTCAAGCAGGGTGAGGAAACTACAAAGGCCCTCACTGTTCTGTGTCAAAGAGTCTGGGAGCGCAAGGAATGGCCCAAAGCCACAGCTCGAAGAGGTAATTAGTAGCTTCAAGTACTTGGGAATGACCCTCTCCAAGGATGACGCACCACGCCATATATGAGTGTGAATATGCGCTATAAAAATCTTCATTTATTATTATATCCGCATCAGGATCGCAACAGCGGCAATGGCGAAGCTAGATAGGATCTGGCATAGCCATAAGATCAGGTTCACAACCAAGTAACATTCCTCATTCTGGGGATTTTTTTCCATGAAGCGAGGTACTACAAGTTTCATCAACATCATTGTTCTTCGTTTACTAACCACTCACGTGTAAATAACTCAAGTAGTGAAGTAGTCAGAGCCTATATAGTGCACTTGTCCTAAAGTTTACAGTCTATATTAGGTTACTGAATGAAATGTAGATATTGACGCTCGATCTATAAGCATATTGTTATATACTGGGAAAATAATTTACGATTACAAGGGGCCCTGACTGGGCAAGACTATCAATATTTGCAGTGCCTGTCTCCCGCCTTCTACTCGGATCTCCTGACGAGGGTCTTCGATCTGACCCACAGTTTTCTTCTCCCATCCTCCTTTTTGGGTACTTCAATGGCACCAGATGAGACTTGCCGGGATCTATTTTTATAGAAAGTGATTTCTGCCGTTTGAACGTCGATTTGAATACCATGTATACCGGCTATACAACGGCACAGTTTCAGCTGTAGATTTGTCAGTCGTCAGCCCCACAAATTACTGCTCGATTGCAGCTGGACTGTACACGACAGCCTATGAGGCAGTGCGTGATTACTTCCCCATGGTTATATCATTTTTAACTGCAAGAGCAGGGTGACATTTTTTCCCGAAGGCGGGTGGAACCTATGGAAGATTGGCCTGATTTTCAGGCCCTCTGTACCATCCACATTCTTTCAATCTGTTTTCTTTGCACTAGATGACATTGCATTTGAAATCAAGGGTTACACTAGCTCTTTAACCATCGAAAGTTGTCCCACAGACAGTGAGCTATAGCATTTTCCCGGCGTGTGAATGCTCTACTGGTCAGATAAATAATGACCTGTCATGCAGTTGACCGAAACTAGCAACCGGCCTTGGTGGCGTCGTCCGTTTTAACATTGCCTGGGATGCCAGCATGACGAAGAACCCAAATGAAGATACGTGTATCTATCTTACGTATCAACGTAATTCGATCTATCTTCACGGCCTATGTTCACTTTACTGTACACGTTTTATGTCCCGACATCCAGAGTGTCCGTCTGCAATTTTTCACAGCTGGTTCTTTGTTCAAGTTCACTTCAACGGCAGCTATATAGTTTCATTTTTTTTTAAAATGGTGGGGTTTACCGCCAGATTTAATGTTTTGGTTTTATTCACAGCCTTTGCTTTAATGGTGCTTTTTAGACAGCACCACACGTACCCTTTTTTAAGGGCATTATACTTACCCCTTTTATACTGTCCTTTTTGTTGATTTATTTTGTTAATGGTAGTATTATTGTATCAATAGGGATCCTGTTTTTCACCCTTTCAGTGTGGTGAAACTTTTGGGCAATGATGTAGCCGTAGTTGCTGGCTGGGTGTTAAACTCAACCAGCTAACCTGTCAGTCTATTTGACTTGCTTGTTTTCCCCTCCTCTCTGTGCCATATATCAGACAAGAGGTGTGCCTTCTCAGGTCCCACTGTTTGAAATGTTTGTTCCCTCTTGTGTCTACGTTCAAAGCTTTCAAGTCTAGCCTCAAGACCCACTTCTTTAAGATATTTCTTTTATATTCAATCACACTGTTTTGCTCACTCCTCAGTTATCTTCATCCATGCATTCATATTTGCTATAGTGTCATTCATTTGTCAATGCTTGTTTCTTGTTAGGTTGACTGTCAGTTCATTTTTAGTCTTTTGTGTACAGCACAGTAAACTTGCCTCCACATGGGAAAATGGGTTCTACACATTCTGTCATTGTTATTATGATGATATCACCTAATAATCAACAGATTTTTGTGACAAACTAATGATGGTGCTATGTTAAAATGCCTTTTGATTCCTAGAAAATTTTGGGATAACTTTATGATGGGAAAGCTTTTGAGGTGAAAATTCAAAGTTCAACAACTGGAATGCTCCATATTCAGGTCAATCTTTTTTAATTGCAACTAATTTTCCAGATAAGATGACTGTATGCTGACATGTTACATTTCAGGACATAAAAATGACAAATTATCTTGTCTTCCCAATTCAGAACATTCCTACAGACGCAAACAGATTTTGTCTTCATGCATTATTCATACTGAGCAGGGCAAAACAGACAAACCAGGGTAAAATCTGTCCCAGCCAAATGCCCGTGTTAAATATAGTTACATTATTCTGGCACAGACATGTATACTTGTTTCCATATGAGGCAAAAAGATTTTTAATAGTACATTTATTCTACCAATCTGCTTGCCTGTGATCATATCTATTTTGTTAATACCTCTGATGTTCTACTAATGCATGGCATTAAGGTCCTCAGGTTTATCATTAGTCAAATGTCCAGCACTAGAATCACAAGGAAGGAGTGAGAAATAAACCTTTTGAGTGCAAAAACAGTCTTCTCCTTAAACATTATTTGCAGCTAAACATAATTCGTACCAATGAATTTGGCATGTCTTTCTTTTGTATTATATATAGTTGCTGCCCCATTTTCACAGCAAACAGCAGGTAACAGCCATTTTGTGTGTGTGCACGTGCACAAAGATGTAGTGGAAGCTATATTGTTGAAGCTATGGACTGGTGGTCAAAAAAAAAAAAGGACTCTGTGGTATCATCTGACCTCAAAAATGGGGAACACTTTTGTCCTGTAGGACCCAGATTTCAAGAATGCTGTTGTCTCTCTGTATCCAGCCATAGGTAGGTAGCTATATATATGGGGTCTCTTTAAAGCTCAGCTTGATTCTTCAAGAAAATTTTTTTTTAAATGAAACGGTAAATGTTTGGAAGGAACATTTGCTTACTTTCTGATGCACTTCCACTATGTTAACCTTTGCACTGAGCACAGGATGACAGATTGTGACATGTCTTTTCCATATATGTCATAGTTTATTCACAATCAGTACTGAGCTAAGTCACCTCCACCTCCAGCCTGTCTGACTGGATGATGCACACCAGTTGTAAACTCAGGAATGCAAACAATCCTAATAATGAAAACCACACATCACAAGAAAAGGTTTTGGTTCTTTTTGTTCTCATTGTTGTTGTTACGTCATGGGCCTCAAACAATAAACTAAGTGATGCCAGCTGCTGGTTGTCACAATCACATGCTGGTTCCAGATATGAGATTTAAAATCTGATGCACACTGTTCAGTGAGCTTAGTGTTGCCCACTAGACAGTACACCTTGTGTGCATTATCAAAAATGTGGATAGTCACATATTCAGTGCCATTAACTTTTTTTAACATGCTCAAATTTTTGTACCATGTAACACAAAAGATGAGTAACAAACACAAATGATTTCATTATTCCTCTGATGATCTGTCTTCTGGTCCCATAAGAGCAATAAATGTAATGTGGAAAGATGCTGCTTACTCTGTCCCTGATACATGCTCTTCTGGAATCTGGAATATTCTGGAAATTTACAAAAAAAACAACAAACAAACCTCACTGAATAAATAAATTGCTAAATAAATAACTTCTGCAACACTGCACACGCCCACAGAAACAGTCTAAGTAGCATACTAATGGAAGGTCTACAGAACACCAATTACAAGCAACAAAATAATATCAAGCATAACACAGAATAACCACACAATTTGGTGCCATGCAGGTGGAAATACCAATACACTCTTCTCCCCACCCAAATCCAAGCTTCCCTAATTCTAAACATAAAAGAATAACTTATGAAACAGCTTTTACTGATGGATAGCAGACCTAGTTGTGCTTTAAAGCTGCATTTCGAAATGCATAAATATGGTCTTATCTCTTGGCTGAAGAGAATTTCTTTAGTTTTGTGCACAGAGGCTTTTTTGTGTCAATGTAATTCCTGACACCATGTACACTCTAAAAATAGGAATTGTAATACAAGTGTGCTGAAGATACCAAAACACTGTATTCATTACAGGTGCTTTCTTACACATAAGCAAATTTTGGTATGAAAGAACCATGAAACAACAGGCTAAAAAGTAATTTTTCTCCAAAAATCTTGAAAGGTAAAATGTTATTTTGTGCCTACCTTTTATATAATCTGGACCTAACCAAATTACAATATGTTTAACCCAAAGTATGCATTCTGCATCACACAATTTCACAAAATAAATTTCAGTTACTTGTGAAACTACTTGAGAAATGATCAAAATGCCACTCCATTTTTTGGTATTATCAAATTATACAGCTGGAGTTTGTTCTAGGTTTCACACCTTGCTGCCTACATAAGTATGCTGGAGTTCAGTAACGATACAACTGTATTATAATTACATACATTTACAAAGTTATTTCTGATTAAGCGTACTTTGCAATCCTAAGAGTGCTTCTAGTGCCTCATTGTAACAGGAATGGGAAGAGGAAGAATTAACAATTTAACTGTTGCTTGGCACTAAATTCTGTTATATATATATATGACTACTTCATGCATTAAGACACAGCACACCTTTGTACATTTCCAGGAGAGGGCAGATAATTCTGCCTAAACAAGCAAGCTTGCTCTATTGACAACTTACTGTATGGAGTGAGGAGGGGAGCTACACTCTTAACATTGTACATAAAGGTGTATATATTAAATGTTTCTCTTCAGTCAAGATCACAGAACACGATGTGTTTCAAGGTACAGAAGGAAGGAGAACAAGTACGTGTATCCAGTTTACAAGCAGTTCCTGTGTCAGAAAGATGACGATTTGTCAGCATATGAATGCTTTCCCTTTTCACGCAAAAAAGTAATAAAATGTAACTGTAATTTAAAGAAATTAGGATGGGTGAAAAAGTATGGACTGCCAGAATCTCAAATGCCATAGACTTATATAACTCTTAGAGTATAAAGTCCATAACAAAATGTTCCATTTTGAGATCACTTTCTTCTCCTGCAAGGACATGGTAAGATGATCTACTCTTCCTCTCATTTTGCCATGTGGGAGTGGGGGGTAAAAGCTCTATTTAGACACATCTTAAGCAGGGAAAGCTATACAGTAACTGTAAAACAACAACTATCAGCAAAATAGTTCTGTCATGATGTGAGAGGTGTTTTTTATTGGAAATCATTACTGTCAACTGCACATACCACCTTGTATTAAAAGACAAAGGGCTCTCATAATGTAAGAAATCGAAGTCCCCTTTATGACTGAATATAATGCTCACATCATCGCCTTAATGGAAAACTCATGTGCACTCTTTGACCCCTTTTTGTAAGAAAAGGAATCAAATTTAGCTTCTGAGCAAATGCACCATTTTAGAGTAACAGTTACAACACTATCATTCATTCAAGCCTGGCATTCAAAAAAGCCAGATGTCTTTCAATAAGCCTGCTATTCAGTACAATCACAACCCCAACAAAAATCAAGAATCCTACTGTGCCGTAAGCAGTACTAATTTTACAAACAGCTTAGAGACAAGACAATCAAAATGGAAAATTTGCATACTCTTTATGGAGACTGGTATCATAAAAACACCACTGCTGTTACCCAGGAGTGAAAAGTAGTTCAAACACATTATCATGCATGATGCATGCTATTTTAAGTAAGATAAAAACAAAATACTAATACATCTTGTAAATTAAGTTTCATTCTTGATCTAAAGGTTGTTCCATAAGGTCAAAAAATAAGACATAAAACTGAGGGCTAAGATCTCACTCACACACACACACACACAGCTTTACTTTTATGTGCATAAATATTAAATCCACTAAATGATTCTTCAACATTACAATTATACATTAAGCATTTTCCCCACAGGAAAACTAAACATTTTTTAACTCTTTACCATTCTTTAAATTTGTAAACTTCTGTAACAAAAATAGGAAAAAAAAGTCTACCTTTTAGAAACAACTGATCTGATAAGAAAAATAAAAGGGAAATTTGAGTGGTGAGGCTATTTTATCAATCTCTGCCACTACCATTTCTCTAAAACTGCTGTACTAGCTCAAGTGACTGCCTGTATCTTTATTACAGTCAAAAAGAAGATCTGCTAATAATAAACATACTTCAGAAACTTGCATGTAGTCTACTGATAATATTGTTAATAAAATACTTCTAACAGGTATAAAAAATGTTTCCAGGAAGAGTCTGACAGTTAAATAAATGACACTAGAGGGATGCTAGATGGAATTATCCTGACAGCTAAATGTTTGATAACAAAATCCTATTTGAAAGAATGTTACGTACACATTCAATCAGTTTTCAATAAAGCTGTTAAACTTTCACCTCCCACTTCTGTCATAAAAAAGCTAAATGGGTTATCTGCTTCTAATGGCATTTTGAATTACATGCATTAGTAAGGCTGGGTCACAGAACATCTCTGGAAATTAAAAAAAACCTGTCAAAGTAGAATTAAATTAAAAATATCAGGTGTGATGTTAGCTATTAAGTTTATGGCTGTAAACTTAAAACTGAAGAAATGTCCTTTTTGTGAGATTTACATCAAGTGCTCTCTTGTCTAAATGAGTGCCAAAAGAAATGTCATTTCTAAGAAACACTTCATATTTATGCTTCAAATCCCACAAAGACTCTAAACTGTCTAAAGTATCCTTCAAATGCATATCAAACAGATGTACAGCAAACTGTACCATGCCAGGATAGAAATTTCAACAATGTCTCTTGTATCTCATGCAATATAAAGTTTCTGCCATTAAAGACTAAAACAGCATTTAAAAACCTGCATAAACTTATCACTCTTTATCTCATATTCCTTTATTTCTCTCTCTCTCTCACACACACACAGATCTATACACATGCACAGGTACATATGCATATAGTAGAATCCCACCAAATACACAGCATACACAATAAAAACCATGAAAAAAGTGTTTCTTTTTCCTGTATACTTGGAAGAGTAACCTTTCATAATCACACTCCTATATATGTTCTTGCCATTCCAAATGAAGCTAGTAATTGTCCATCCAATCAGCTTTTAACAGTTTCTCTTCTCATGCATTAATTATGCAAATTCTTTAATCACTCTTACACAGGAGTTCATGGTTCATGGTAGCAAGAATGTTTTCCCTTTTATTTACATATTTACAATTCACTAGACTTTATCCCTTTGAGTGTTTTCACTGAGAGCCTTGCGAGGTCCACTCTTTGATGAATCTCTGTTTCTAGGTGGCAATGGTGGCTTTTTCTCCCTTTCATGACTCTAGGGTACACAGAAAAATAATACTTGTAAACATCTTCAGAAAGGAAAGAAAATCATTTTATAATATGACCAAGATGGTTTTTATAATTTTAAAATAAGGACTACATGTACCATATTTTAAAAAAACCAAATGCTGAGCCCTAACAAATCTAGAATGCAGTTCCTGCCAAAGATAAGCAGTTACAAAAATGTGTTACTAATATGGTAGTGTAAGGTTGGTCACGGACCAACACGCACGCATGTCCAATGAACTTTTGCCCTTTCTTGGGTTTTTCCAGATGGGGGGAGATGGCTTGGGGATGGCCTTGAGCCCTCTGGTTTTTCCTAGCCAGTGACTCCAGTTTTTCCCAATTTGGGCTGGTTTGTCCAGCCTCACTGTCAGCAGCCTTGTGATCTCTCTGTTTGGTTTTTACAGAGAGAAGGAGTCTGGTGAGGGCACCGTGGCAACAGGGTCTATTCTAGAATATTCTGGATCGAAGCAATAAGAGGGCAAAGCAGGAAGGGATAAGAGCCATTCTGAGAGAGAAAGTTGTAGAGGTGGGCACATTATGCCCAACATGGATGCTGGCAACGTCAACTGGCATATGATTAAAGCCTTTTATACCCAGGGCGGTGTTTGGAGTTGTGTTGAGGAATGGTGAGACTGGGCAAGCATCCCTCATCTTCCCTGTTACACTAAAACTTTGAAAGAGTTCAATTTATATTGTGTCTTTGTTGTTAACTGCAAAGACTTATCTTCACAAATAAACTCATGTAGGTATGCATACCTGTAAACTTTAACACTAAACAGAAAATAAACCTAATACAAATTTGTCCTGTCCAGAAAAGTTAGATTGTATACTATTTTATGCGCTCAGAGTTGAAACAAACCTCTGCATCTCCATTTTCTTTGGCTGGAGAGCAGTAGGAAGCGGGTACCAGCTCTGAGCAGTAGGACACTGTACTATCAGTGCTTATCTTACGATTGTTCTCCCCACGAGGAGCTGCCATCAAGGTCTGGATGTGTTCACATACACGCCGAAACCGTCGTGATGGCCCTGCAATCAAAAAAGAAAGTGCATTCTGTAATAGTAATCAGATTAAAACAAAATTTTCTAGCTTTCTTCACAGCAAATGTACAAGAATTCTAAACTCTTGCAGATTTCTCAAGTAAAATATTGTCTCTTGAAAGTACCTAATATTAACAGGGTCCACAGTATAATAATTTCATTTGCTAGGAATAAGATTTTTGTCTTAAAATGGATCTCAGATATCTGTTTTAAAAAAATCTGGTAATACAATCTCAACATAGTACAGCCATGTAAGATGTTCCTGGAATAGTAAAGCTTCCTAAATAAGACCATTCGCCCTATAATAGAATTTTCTGCAGAAATAAAGTAAATAAATTAAGTACGTTTTAAAAGAAACTGCTCATTGGGTCACTGGTCACTTCAACATAAAACCAGCTCCAGCCATATCTTCCATACACTGAGTTGAATCGACCTCACCATGACCATATCGCCTCACCTAAGTATATACATCATCCCACTTAAGTACACAAGCAGAGTGGTTGATTTCCCTTCAAAGACCTGATTTTGGTGGATTTTAGTAAGTCACTGTAGGGAGGTTTTATCAGTAATAATAACACAAAAATAATGAATAAACAAAAGACACTCACCTGAAACTAAAGTGAATGTAAGACAGAATGTAGATGCTGGGTCACGCTCCCCAGGAGCAGCTGAAATGTCCACCTGGAAGCGAACATTCCTAGAGAACATGGAAGAGCCCCCCCCACGACGATATTCGGCACGGAAAGTGGAGGTGGACACAACACTGTGACTTAGGTCTGGAGTCTGTCAGGTAAAAAAAGAAGCAAACTATGTAATATTCTATCTGTTCATGGTCAAATTGGAAATCTTAATGGTGAAAATGATGTTTGTACAGGAATAAATTATTTTATTTGTTCTTATTAAAAATCCAGCAGATAACTTCCTTGTTGTTGTTAATATTCGTATATATTATTATCTAACGTCACTTTGAATGTTCTGAATAATTATGAGGACGATCATTAAATCAAAATATCTGTTACACAACAAAATCTATACAATGGTAATAGTAAAATGTACTAAATGTATCTAAAGCATCATGCAATGGACATTCAGCAGGGACTGACAGAAACAAAACCATTCTCTCCACACATAAGGCATGAGTTGAGAACACATAAATATTCATTACATACTCACAGAAAGGAATGCATGGACGAGATCAGCTTTGACCTGGTTGAATGTTTTATCCCGTACCATCACAAAATGGTGCTCCTGCTCCATGCCCATGAGCCCCCCAAACCATGAGCGCTTGGCCATCCTGCACAGTCATACAAATGGAGAAAATGTTGCCAAAAAAACCAGATATCAGCTTAATGAAAAGCAAATACAGTAAAACCTTCCTATTAAGACTCACTTAAATTCACTCAAATCAGGTTGTAACTGAGAGGAATACATCTTAGCTGGGAAACTGACCAGTCTGCGTTCATTTCACAAACCACAATGTCAGACAGATATAGATTTATGTTCATTTATTTAAATGTTGAAAATAAAGCTCTTAAAAACTATATCATAGTGCTTTTCTCTTGTTTTCTTTCATTTGGTCATACTTACTTATTCTGCTATAGTTACACTTAACTGAATCTTTATAGGGAAGCTAACTCTCCAGCTACGAACAATCAATCAAAACATGTCTTCTGTTGTACACAAAGATACTCTCTTTAACATGCACTATATATTTTTTTTTGTTAAGATTTCTACAAAAAGTTACCAAGGATGAACAGCTGGTCACAAGAGTCTTATTTTCATAAACACTTGACTTCTGCGAAAGGTTGTTAATGATGCATGCTGAACTGATGTGGACTGGTAAAGAAAGAGACAACAATGAACAGGGGCTGGTCATTTCAACCCAAAACCATAATGCCCCAGCCATATCAACCTCCTGCTTGAGTTGAATCAACCCATCATGACCATATATGACAATATCTTCCCAACATCAAACGTTGAATTGGCCCAGGCTAAAAAAAAAAAAATGCCTAAGCAGCGACATCTGTTTGATATTAACCAAACATCTGCAAATATATTTAATACTAACCGCCAATCAAAGAATAAATAATGAAAAAGGCTTTCAATAAATGATTAAAAAGAAAATTGCATGTATGTGCCATAGTAAGATTTGCTGATTTGTATTGCCCAGTGACCATTTTTGTTTAATAAAATGGAAGGTGAACGTTCTCATGTGTGGCTCTATCTGTACTAGTATCTGTAATACCCACAACAATTTGAGTATTATTGTTTTCTTCCCTGATGGTTGCATATCTCTTCGGCTTAGGCCCACACTTTCTTTTGTGGTGGGAAGGGAAGCAGTCAGGCAGATGAAGGCAACAATCAATTCATCCTTCACAATTTTTATCCTAATCCAGGGTAAAATGTGCCCTCTTTGTGCCTGCATGTGTTTGCTCATCCTCGCAAGTGTTCTAGTTCTCATATGTGCCAGTATTTCTGAATCACCATTTGTTTTCTTCTGCCAAATAAAATTTTGGGGACTTGTTAGCTGCTGGCTTTGACTATCCAGACCGCATTAAATATTCCCACCCTAAATACAAACCATTCCCAAAGTCAGCCCTTTACATATCATTGGTAATCAATTTATTTTTGGGGCTTGGGTTGATTTGACTTTGTTATTGGGACAATATCCTATCTCATTGGCAGCAACATGCACAAACCAAACTGACTAAGCTATCAGAGGAAGCAGAGAAGACTGGCTTAAAGATCAACAGATAGAAGATCGAAGTGATGAAAATCAACAAGCAGGAACTTCCAAGCCATCTACAAGGAGAGAACATCCTAGAAACAGACCACTTCACATTCTGGGGAGCATCCTCAGCAAGGACAGTGGATCGGATGACGACATCAGAGCCGCATAAACAAGGCCAGGCATGCCTTTAACAGCCTACGCCCTTCTGGAACTCCCGAGCATTATCCCTCCACAGTAAGACCCGCATCTTCAACACCAATGTGATGATGACGATGATGTTAATTTATATTGCACAGGTATCCATTCAAAAGAATGCTCATTGCGCAGCAAAAACAGATTTTTTTTTTTAAATTGGTGTTTTACGCCGAGCCAGCAACTAAGGCTATATCACGGCAAGGCAGCTAGCCCTGTAAACAGATGCCACATGCAGAGAAAGAACAGTGTGCCCGAGACAAGAACTGAACCCAGGACAGCCAACCTTCACTGTATTGGTGACAGGCGCTAACCGTTGCGCCACCGGACTGCCGGCAAAAACAGAAGAGAAGAAAACAATAAAACAACAGGAAAGTAAAAAATAATAAAGACAGAAATGGTGCTAGGTTGTTTAAGTCTGTCTTAAGTAAACAAATGAGTCTTCAGTCTTTTCCGAAATGTGGTTGCTGAGGTGATGGTGGAGAGTGACGAGGGCAGAGCATTCCACAGCTTAGGTGCCGCGTTTGTGAAGGCCCTGGCTTCAGTGCGCTTCTTGTGTCTTCCACTGCAGGGAGACAGAAGCGTGACTGGGATTTGTTTGTTTGTTTGTGTTTAACGCCGTGTCAGCAACTAAGGCTATATCACGGCGAGAAAAGGTATTCTTATTTAAAATGTTTTGGGACCAAAAACTCTCAAGTAATATAAATATGACATCGCAAAAATTAAGAAGCCACACAAAAAGCAGTAAACACATTTGAGAGGCGGGAACATGTAAAAGGAGGGTTGTGCAGTTGCTTCGGCAACCATTCCAAAGAAAGGGACACGGAAACACCTTCTACGTGTCCCTTGGTTTACTGAAGAGTGCAGGGTGGCCCAGCGTGATCAGCGCCTTGTCTTCCGCCACCCCACTCCAGAAAATGTGCTAAATTTTAAACGCAGCAGAGCACGAGCTCGTTTTATTTTTAAACAAAATAGAAAACTCGCGTGGCAAAGGTTTGTGTCATCATTATCATCCCGCACCACCTCCCAGGAGGTATGGGCAGCCGTCAGGAAAATAAAGGGAAGGTTTCAGGCTGGTTCAATAGGCCACCTGCAGGTTGGAGACTGTCCTCACAGAAGCACGAGATGTTGCTAATTCCTTGGCATCCACCTTTGCTCAAAACTCCTCTTCTTCTAACTACTCTCTAGAATTTCAGCGCATGAAGTTGGTTCGGGAATCCTCTAGCTGCAACTTTTCTTCCGATAACTCTGAACAATACAACAAACCCTTCTCTCTTAATGAGTTGCAGCGGACCCTCCAGAAGTGCAAGGTTTCTGCACCTGGCCCAGGCAACATTTCTTATCAGCTGCTGACTCATCTCCCAAAGGCCTCTCTCCTTCTCCTTCTAAACATCTTTAACTTTATTTGGGTGTCTGGATGTTTCCCTCCCCCGTGGAGAGAGGCAGTCGTGGTACCCATCCCAAAACCTGGCAAGGATCCTTCTGATCCCAACTCTTACCGTCCTATCGCTCTCACTAGCTGTCTATGCAAAACTTTAGAACGCATGGTGAATGCCCGGCTCACCTGGCAACTTGAATCCCAGGGTCTCCTCTCCAACCTGCAGTGTGGCTTTAGACAATACCGCAGTACCCTGGACCATCTGGTCCGTTTTGAAACTTTTGTTAGAGATGCTTTTGTAAGTAGAGAGCATGTGTTAGGAGTTTTCTTTGACTTGGAAAAGGCCTACGACACTACCTGGAAGCAAGGTATTCTGTTGGACTTTCACGCCCTTGGCTTCCGGGGTTGTATGCCGCTCTTCATCAAAAACTTCCTTTCTCAACGTCTCTTTCGAGTTCGTATAGGATCTATCCTGTCTGCTCCTCAGGAACAGGAAATGGGCGTCCCACAGGGCAGCATTCTATCACCTACTCTTTTCAACATTAAAATAAATTCCATTCTAAAATCTGTCTGTCCCGGTTTGGCGGCCTCGTTGTATGTAGACGACTTTGCTCTCTGCATCAGAGGCCGATCCCTACCGTGTCTCGAACGCCGGCTTCAGCTGTGCGTCAACGCTGTGCAGAAGTGGGTGACAGAAAATGGTTTCAAATTTTCTCCTACGAAGTCAGTATGCATCCATTTTTGTAAACTACGAGGCATGTTTCCAAACCCATCTATTACTGTAGACGGCAAGGTTCTGAACGTGGTCCAGGAAGTAAAATTTCTTGGGGTCATCTTTGACCGGAAACTTTCCTTTCTTTCTCACATAAAATCGTTACGCCTATCATGTCAGAAAGCGTGACTGGGAGCCAGAGCACAGGCTATGTGACGGCTGGTAAGGAGGAACTACCTCTTGCAAATAGTCAGAAGCAGTTTTAAACATGCAGGACTGAGCAATCAAAAACACTTTGTGGTCAATGCGCTTGTTCACTGGGAGCCAGTGAAGGCTCTGTAGGACAGGGGTGATGTGCTCAGTGGACGACTTTGCACAGGTGACAATCCTGGGGGCTGTGTTTTGAACTCTTTGGAGTCGATGTAACTGTGTAGCAGATATACCCCACAATGCATTATTGCAGTAGTCCAATCTTGATATAATGGTAGCCACAGCAAGTGAGTTGGCAGCAGCCCAAGTCAGCATGGACCGTAATCTACCTAAAGTCCTCAAAAAGTAGTAGGATTTTGGCACAACAGAACAAACATGGTTGCACATGAAGAGTTCTGCATCAATAAAGAGCCCTAGGTCTCGTACACAGTCAGCAAAGGCTACAGAGGCGTCACCGACCTGCACATCACTAATGCCAATCTGCTCCCTTCTGGCCCTGGGGCCGCACAGTAACGCTTCTGTCTTGTTGTCGTTGAGTTTAAGACAATTCCTGGTCATCCACGCCTTCACCGCAACACAACAAGATTCAAGGCAGTCCTACTGTATGGCTCTGAAACCTGGAGAGTGACAAACACCATCAACAACAAGCTCCAGACCTTTACCAACCGATCCCTTTGCCATATTTTGGGAATAAGATGGCCTGAAAAGATCTCCAATAGCAGCCTGTGGAAAAGAACTAACCAGAATGCCACTAGTCAAGACATCAAAAAGGGTGTGGGGGTGGATAGGACACACCCTGCGCAAACCAGCTGACACCATTGCCAGGCAGGCACTCGACTGGAACTCTTAGGGGAAGAGGGGAAGCCAAAACAGACTTGGAGAGATCAGTAGAGAGCAAGGCAAAGGATGCCAGAAACACAAGGGCCCAACTGAGGGCAGCTGCCCAGAACCAGGTCCGCTGGCAAGGTGTTGTTACAGCCCTATGCTCCTTGTGGAGTAACAAGGAATGATGATGATGATGATTGGGACAATAATTATAGTCTTATGCCACATGGCATGATATAGTCATGGCAGTGTTGATTCAACTCAGGCGGTTGGTTGATCTGGCTAGAGCTCTTCCTTCCCTGGGCAGAAGGTCAATTTTTATCATGCAATAATGCAAGACAAGTCTAATGAACCCTTACTCTGGAGATGAATCTGGGGTCATATGAATCTCATCAGTGGTAGGAACTGCAAGAAAATGACAGAAATGTCAAATCAAGAGACATAAAAAGTTTAACAAGGCATGCATCTGTTAAAGTTTGGTCTTTCCATATAGTTTCCTTAATTGTGATGTAACTATTTAGAATTATAAAGAAACAACTAAATTTGTGCTGCGATAATGAAAATAAGCTAAGCAAATGTAAATTACAAATGAAATGGTATGTTAACTAAAATAAATGCACTTCAATGACAACAAAATAAGGCAAAGAAATAGTAAAGCCAAAAACCAAGATGAAAGGTAAGTGAAATCTGCATCTTCTAGGAAGGAATTTTCCTGTAAATAAAACATGACACCATCCACAAATACATGCAGGAACGCATGTATACATGCATGCATGTGCACATACACACAATCAAGTAAACAAATTAAATTTTCAAAAGCAAGCACATATACATGAAGTGTATACTACTGGTTTTATGATAAACATTCACAGGCAATCAATGCATTGGACAGTAAATCAGGATTCCCAGTAACAATGTTCTCACTCTGAATTCCATAACATTTATTCTTGTTTTGGAAAAGATCTTGTCTACTCTGAAAACTTTGCTTTGTCATGAAACCTAAGAAAGGCATACACTAGGCTCAGATTATGTATGGTTTTACTATCTTTGGATCTAAACATCTAACTATCAAAGACTGCCATGCCTAAATGAAGAAGAAAGTCAAATGCACTTTCTCTTAGTCCGTCCTTGTAAGCAAGCATTTAAAATAAGCTGATTGCTTTAAAACTTGTCTCAGCCATCCATTTTTTTATAGTTCATTTTGCTGAGATCAAACCAAAACGATACCTTAATCAGAAACAAATTTATAACATAAAGCACTCAGTATCTGAAATATAACTTTTGATCAATATATGCCACAATACTTTTTTCCCTGATGCCTTATATTGTTCAGCCATTCACTCATGACTACCATTGATGTTTTAAAGTTCTGATTGCGACTGTTAACTGATTATATATATGCTGGCTGTTATGCAACATATCTTTAATGACCTGCTCTCTATTAGTCATGCCCTTTCCCCCCTTGCTGTATGCTTTTTCTAAACAATGAACTTCACACACACATACACACGTTAAGAATAGGGGGTGGGAAGAGCCATGCCTGAAAAGTAAGAATTTACACATGCATATACAATATATTGATATGATGTGTTTATGAATGATTAATGCACAGACATCGAGTAACATTGAACCAGTAATTATCTAACATGCTTTCATCCTATCATAGTTTTTAAATGTAGTTATCAATCATTCTGGACAATGTATATTAAAATTAATATTCTTCTTATTTCTCTTTTATTAACATACCTAAAAAAAAGATGTTTGTGTGTCCGTCTTGATTACTTAAAATTATGTCCTCAGAAATTCATTTAAACAAGGTGTCTTGTGACATCATCGTTCCAATGGTCTTATTTTTAGACAGTTAACTCCCTTCAGACAGATGTAATTGGAAACAAATGAACTTAGCATTATGACAAATATAAAAATGACAAAAAAATAAAAGCAAAACAAAATCTGTTTTAGACCTTGATTCAGTATTATAATTAGAGTTCTAACCTAATCTTGCACACTGAGGTCCTGTACTTAGTAAACAAACATATATATATAAATGTGTGTATATGTAAATAAACATGCACTTGTATGCATGCGTATACCAACCTACCCTACCATTCCTCCCCCCCACACACACAGCAACTGAACTTCAAAGTGCATTGAAGTAACTGTCTTGATCATTTAAACAAACATTATCTAACGGTCTTGCACAGGTGGGCTGCATAAGTCCCTGATTTCAAGAAAAATGTTAAAAAAACTCCCCCAAAACACAGAAGACGTTACATAGAAAATTTCAACCAAAATGCACTTTTGTCACAGGAAATTTAATGATAGCATTGCACATTTTTGTGAAAAGGACAATGCTACTGTTTTGGAAAACATCTAAAATTTAAAATATGCCTCATATTTCTTTTTTTTACTTTTTTGTAAAATTATATTCTTAATAAAACTATTGGTTTTCCCATGACATAAAACCTTCATAAGTGACAGTCTGAATAATTCAAACATCTTTAAAAGACAGTCTCAATGACAGAGTATCTCTAAACAATTTTAAGCAGAAAGAACAAGTGACAGGCAATCATGCCAGGATAAGATCAAGAAAGCCGTGTATCAAACGATACATCATCAGGGTATTTTGCTCAGGTCTTGGATGCAACATTTTGTTCCAGAAGAGAACATGCTGCACCTTGAAAGTAAGGGTGCCAGCCAGTGAAGTCACCTGCCAGAGAGTCCAGATCACAGTCGCACTCCCCAGCGCAGGCAGCATTGGGATAAGGAATACCTTGCATCTTTCGACGATGGAAGCGTGGAGACCCAAGGAAGCTGTTCTTGATCGTGTGGAGGCGCGACTTCCAGGGTGTGCTGGTCATCAGCCCTGGGGAACTGGGTGGCGTGGCTGATGGGCTATGAGATGGGACACTGCTACTGCCACCACGGTGTGACAGTTTTGGACTGGAAACAGGTGAGGAGCTGGGACTGTTGCTCAGGCTGGCCTTCCGCCGACTATCAAAAGATAAATAAAAGTACAACTGCATATCACAGTGAATAGGTCAGTCTGTTGATCATCTCAAATCATCTGTTAAGGACAACGAAGTTGGCAAAAGACTTGGGTTTAAACAAAATACTAGTTATATCTTCTCATTTCATAAGAAGACATCCTATTTTTTGTATAAATGGGATACCTGTATATGATTATCAACATGGATGTCACAATTGGAGGATAAATAATGACAGAGTGAGAGTGAATTTATGGGTGTGAATATTTGTGTCTGTGTGTGTGTACACTCATGTGGGCATGTGCAATATAAGAGAGAGAGAGTCTGAATGTGCATCAAAATATACTATTCTCTCCTCACCTTCCCATCCAAGGAAAGCATACATGAACTCATTACACACACACACAGTGGCGTAGGAACAGGGGGGGCAAGGGGGGCAGCCGCCCCCCAAAAAAGATGCTGGGAAGGCAAGAATGTGAACGTTATTCATTGTCAGCATGGAGCTTGCCCCCACAAAGCCGAGCATCTTCCTACGCCACTGACACACACATTCTACTTATATCCATACATTTTGTGGGTATGATGATCATAAAGGGTACATATCATTGTCAATTACTATGCTGGATAACTATGGTGATTAATAAACTATATACTTAAAATATGGGGTAATGACAATTTTACAGAACAAGGAAGTTACAAAATTTGTTTTTAGCAATAGTCTCTGCCTATAACTCAGAGCTATAATACAGAATAAACAATACGAAAAAAACAATATTAAAATAACTAAATAAACCGCCAACAAAAAAGCTTCACATTAAAGTTATGTAGTTTAAAATACTAAGCTGAAACACACAGGAAGACAAATTACTGATGACAGTAACAGCTTCTATCTCAGTATATTGTTGAACTTGATATTTGAAATAATATACCTTGTTCATGAAAATGGGTTTGATAATAAATATATTGATAGCACAAGCCCCGTTTCAAACATTCTTGTGGAAACATTCCTACCTCGTTCTGACATATTCTATCTTCTCTTGTACACATTGTAACATGTGTCTCTATCACCAATGAAGTCAGAATAATATAAAACAGCAATTAGCTTATCTCACAACACTTAAAATAAACGTAGAACTTTGAGGTTCAACTGAAATCTTAGCCTTTGACAATTACTCTTTTAGTCTACAAATTATACTGTTAAACGTGTCATTACACAATTAGTATTAATGATTATTACCATGATCTAGCCACTAAAGATTAATGTCTTGATCCAAAAAGAAAAAAAAGTTCTTAACAGAGATGATGTGCACAAAGAAATGGAACAAAGAAGAGCAATACAAATAATTGTAGACACTGCTTTATTAAAAAAAAATACTGACTACACAAAGCACCATAAACAACATCATTCTGAGCATGCATACTTGCATGTAAGTGCATATAAACCATATGCATTTGCATAAAAGCATATGCAGACATGCACTTCCAATAGGAGCAAAGAACATCTATGAGATTGTTTGGAATGTCTTATTTCTGTCCTGCATTACAAAGAAACCCTTCAACAGCTCTTCACTCACACTTGCTGCACAGCTAAAGCTCTTCTGGAAGCTACTGGTGATCCCTCACTGATGTTACCCAAAGAAAGCCTGGCATCAGCAGCAGTGTAAAGAGGTGAAATAGATAGTTAGCTCATGATAAATGAGACATAACAACATACAATATGCTGTTACCTTGGGCAGCAAGTCTCATTCATGCTTTGGGAGAATGGTTTGCACCAAGTTAACAGTGACGGTGAAGTAGTATATTCAACTGAAACACTGTTTCATTTTCTCTCTTTTTTTTAATTAGGACACAGTTTCCCCAGTTTTCACAAGTTTGCTTTATGCCACTTTACTTTTATGAAATATAAGCACCTGCATTAGTACAAGAAACCCCTACTTTTCAGAAGTACTTATTACACCACTTCTTTTTTATGAAACCATTAATACAGATATCACCTGCTTTTGGAAAGTTCACTTGATTCCACTTTGCTTTCATGACAGACCTGCATTATTACAGGTATCTCCCACCTTTGAAAGAGCTATTTAAAACACTTTGCTTTTATGAGACTTGAATTAGTACATGTATTTGGTATGATGTGGTAGCTTAATTATCTCTGGGGTTTTGGTGGAACTCAAAATTTACTTTACACCATTACAGCTTAAAAGGCTTTGCAGGAACACTCTACTTTCAGATAGTGGCAGAAAACCTGCACTATAAACTTCCATTGTCTATCAGGACCAGTTAGCAGCCATAAAATGCTCTATGGTTATAAAATGTTAGGAGATTTTCCAGCATATACTTACTGCATCCAATGATATGCATATTATGCAAATGTTTTCGCCATTTATCCCCCACTCCCACTTCCCCAAGAATAGGTGTCTTGGTGACACTCACCTAGCTTGTCCATTGAATTGTACCGAGTCGACTCTCTTCCTTGGTGGATCAGCTGCAACAACCAAAACAAGCTGTCTCACATAAAGTAAACCCCGGGATGCACTGGGATATCCTTGTCTCCTTCAGCAGAACTTTTTTCTCCCACACTCAGAAAATGAATCAAATGTGAACTGATTATTTTATGTCTGAGTTTTAATTTTAAAAAAGTATCTGCTGGACTAATACTAATTTCCTACACTTTGCAATAAATAAATGAAAAGAATATTTTTTAAAAATTGATAAATAAAAATGTCACCTCTGTCACCTGATTCTGATCGGTGTCTTATCTCTGTGTCATCCTCTACACTTGGGTTCCTGAGTTTGCGGTCCAATAACAAAAAGTACACCACTTTCTCTGTGTTGTGTCTACACACAGACAAAAAATAAACCAGTTAGCAGTTAAAATTTTTACTCTATACCTCAAAATATATTGTTCTCATGAAATTGGCTCTAGCATAGAAATTTAGATTGCAAGAAGTAAACTTAGCAAAGATATTTTCCCAATCGTTAAGGTATATTATTTATGAATAAATAATTGGAAAATCCGTTCCCAGATCTGTTAATGTTCATAAAGCTGTCACTTGCCAATATTTTGAAATAAACTCAGGGATATCAAATTCTGTGAAAATCATTCACAGGTGTAAACTCTATACCTTCTTAAAAGATTTTCACAAAGCCTGTTGAAGTGATAGATACCTCCTAAGGATTTTATCTTTCTTTACTTTATTTTTACTACATTTTTATTTTAGTAAGTATGAATTATGTTTTTCATTATTCTTTCTTAATACAGTTCATTTTTTTCACTGAATTTTATGTTTTTAACACTCTACATGCAAATCTGAAACAAATTACCAAAGACTGCTTTTTTCTATTTTTTTACACCCTCCCTTGCACTAACTATAGTAAAAATGTCTACACCCTCCCCTGAGGGAGTAAAATAATTACTCCAGAATCCAAAGTACCAGGTAAAAGGTCACCAAAGTCCTTTTTCACCTTGAACTTCTTAATGCTGAGTGATAGAATGATGGAAACCAGGTGTTGGACCTTTCATTTCAGCCAAAACAACAGTGTAATTTCAACTGATATGAGATTAGACAGTACTCACTTGGTATTGAGAAGTTCAGAGATTAACTTCTCTTTGTCTTTGAAACACTGTAAGGAATTGAGTGTAGACAGAACATCAGGATCCAAGTCTTCCACGCTAGGTATCACAGATGTCTGTATAACAAATTGTTTACAACCACCTTTCAGATAATCGCCAAAAAAAATTTTGCATTAAAATTTATGCTAAATCACAAACTAATATGGACTAATAAATATATATTTGTCAAAATGTGACTTTTCTATTACAGTTTAATATATGACAATAGCATTTATGGCAGATTATCTGTACCCATTAGGAGCAACTTGATTAACTTACTCTAATCATAAATGCCTGAAAATATACATCACTTTGACTATTAAGGACACAACTTGAAAAAAAAACCCAACTTTGATCATTTTGCCACAAATTAAAGCAATTCATTACTTAACAGTGATGAAAAATTAGTACAGAAATGTTGGCACACCAAAAACCATGCTGATTAAGCTATCATAAATTATAATCACTCAACAATAAAATAACATCTGTAACACATAAAGAATATGAATAAATTGTAAAAGAAAATCAGCAGAAACTGCTGATAAGAATAAATGCCCACAAAATGTGAAATATAAATGTATAGACATCAGCAGTGTTGGAGTGTAAAACAATAAACAAATAAGCACAAAGAGAAGGAAAGAGAATGAATTTTTTGTTGGACTGTATCTGGTGGAAATTTATAAAAATGTCAAAAACAATTTCTATGTTAACCTTTAGGCAAATAAAATAGAGATTAATATGAAAATATGAATTTGTTAAAGAACTATTTATTCTATATTACAAAAATGATTTTATTTTGCTCGCCTGCTTTTATTGTTACTGTGGTAACAATTTTACTTTGAAAAGATTCACCATCTAAGACATGGGCTCTATCAAATACAAAACTTTTTGAGGTACATGCATACCTCATCAAGTTTTACTTCAGCATAAAATAAGCTTCACTCACATGTCAATTTTTTAATAATAAATGAGGCTCACTACTTACCAACTCTGTTCTCGCTCACACACAAACACACACAAACACACACACTAGTATGCCCAAGCATAGATCACTGAGTTTAGTAAAATTTTGCTTCAGGCATTTTAAAAGATATATACTTCTCAGGTAGCATGCAAACATATATTCCAGAATACTATCGTCGAGACATTATGGGAACAATAAAAAGGTGTGAGAAATCATGTCAAAGAAAGCAAGGGCAAAAACTGGATTGCAACATCACCTGGACTATTTGTGTGATAGGCAACTCTAACTCTATCTGACCCAGGATATCCCTAGAAAAACACAAAAACCAACAAGCACATGAGGAAAATTGCAGACAAACTAACATTTTAAAGAACAAAACCACTCTGGAGCATTATTTTCAAACTGCAAAAAAGCTGCATTAGTTTTCAAAAATAATCAAACCATTTACAAAATTTATCATACAGCAAGCTATTTGGGGAATTGTTCTTTACAACTACTACAAATTCAGTGAGAGTTACACAAAATTCTTGGCTATATCAGCAGCCTTTGACCCTGTAAATTTACATATATCTAATATGGTAACATTTATGATGAATGTGAGTTGTACATTTTTATCATGAGCACTTCATGAAAAGGTAAGCACAACTTTCTTGTATTCTTTTCTAAATAAGGAAAGCCCTTTACATGATGAGAGTTTAAGTTTGTCTGGGCACATAAGTTTCTCTACATCCAGAGATTCACCCTGATAAAATATGAGCCAGAGACTATAGTATTTTGTTTTTCTTTTTTAAGCTGGGAGGAAAGGGACGGGGGCTGATACCAATATAACAAGTTATGTTTATGTGAAGTTTTGTATGGATTATGACTAACTCGTAACTGGCTTGCCTTTATTTTTTCTTGCATGTAGTTAGCAGCTACTTTATTACTTAATTTAAAAATATATCTTGCCTAGCTCGCTTTACATAAGCCCAAAAGAGGACATAGGAGTAACTAAGAGTGTGTCCATGCCTCACCAACATGCCTGTATCAGCATCACCTTCAATATAACCTACCGGTTACACAACAGTCAACTTCTAGAACTGTTGGTTTCACCTTGATGTCATCATCAAAATCAGTTACATAAAAAAGTGCAGCTGACACCATTAAATGAAAGCTCGATAACCGGCTATGTCAAAACTCTTATAAATAACAAGTACCTCTGAGAAAGCAAAGCACTTCACTGATCAATAAAATAACCTTTTCAATTTTTAAGTGCCAGTAAAATGAAGGGCATCCAAGTCAAAAAGGTATCCACACCATCAAATATTATTGGAGACTATGATACAATTAGTACAAAATATTAACAATCAAATCATTTGATACCTAACATGAGAAAGCCAGAGTTAAAAGAATCATGAGAAACACAAGATCAAATGCCCAAACAGAGCATAGAGAAGGTGGCAACAGTAACTTCAGCAAGTCCATAGATTACAATAAAAACAGAGATATAAAGTAGTTTGTGGGAATACTTTCACCATTATTAAATAATGTTACTGTAGATGGTATAAACACTTTTTTAAGATAAATAAAAACTGTTTAAGACAGTTATTAAGCCTCCAAACCCCATAGAGTTACCCGTAATATGTTTTTGTGCTAGAGACGCAAAAATAAGTTCCAAATCACTTGTTGGAGATCATCTGGTGTTTGTTTTTTAAATCTTCATATTAAAAAAAGGTTCTCTAGATGAGTTAACCACTGTCAAGAAGCCTAAGTTATAATGCTGGGTGCTGAATACATAGCTACAGAACCTTCTTTGGTGGTGAAATTTTAAGGAGAAAAAAAGTAAATATTCCACCAGCCATATGCAGCTAGCCATGGTGGTTGCATACACACTGCAATCGCTTTGTTATTTAAAATCATTGGCAAGAAAATGGTTCTGTAACATGTAACTTGCATGAAAATAAGGACCATGCCAAAAATAAAAGATTTATGGATGGTCTGTTTAAAAGGTTAAAAGCTATATGACAATGACTAACTGCTAACATTTAAAATTGTGGTTAACATCTTCCATGGCCACAATGATCCTTTAATTAAACTTTTGATAAAGTATGGATAAATATAGCTGAAGACATCTGCTAATTCTTGATTCTTGGGCACATATGCCAATTCCATTTCCCTGGCAAAATTACAGGAGATGTATATGGCCTTTATTGAGATGCTCCACCCTGTTTCTATGTGTCTGAAACTCTCTTTAATACACTTATTCACAGGCAAATAATTAACATCAGTGCTGGTACTCCACTACTCACATTCTTTTTACTGTTGCAGGTGTCTGAAGTGTAATAGTTAAACACAGATTCAATTTTGGGGGGGGGGGAACACTGAAATTATGGTGAACATTCATTCTGGTGATCACAGAGTTCCAAAGTAAATGTTCGGTGGGTTTTTTCAAAAGTATTTTGTGAACAGCCCGAAGTTTGAAAGTTGTCTAAAATAGTTTTAAGAAGAATCATTTCCTATAGTAAGCAATTAATAAATCTTGGAGCATGAACAAGATCTGGGGCACGTTTTTTTTAGTTGCAATCTCATTCTCATGCTGACTGGAGTTTTCAAAAATCTTTACAAAATTAAAGACAATACTGAACCCAGTAAAAACCCTTTAAAGTACCATGGATGAAGAAGCAAAACAGAAGTAAATAAAGTAAAAAAATAAAACAAAAACCCCCACTAAAGGCCAAATCAAAAAGTGACATCATGGGCTGACACACTGAGGACCAGACACATATGCATAGGCTAGACATTAGGCTTAATGAAAAACAAGGCTCAGATTCATCAAACCTGTAACCCACTTATGACCAGGCAAGCCAATAGCCTCTGTTGGGCAAATTGTTAAACATGCACCCATCACAGACATAAAAGGCTGAGCCCCAGTGGTGGACAAACACAGAGGTTACCAGCTTGACTGGTGTCCAAGTGTATTGCAGACTTGACATGTCCAGAAAGGGAACACTAACAGTGCACTTTGGCTTTTAGATGAAACATCACAGCTAGTAAGCTAGCACCTGCTAAAAATCGCAACATGAAATGGTACCTGGACGATTTGCATCATGGGTAATTCAATTTCTACTTCATGTTTTGTGCCCCTGAGACAGAAAAATTACATGCGACTGTCTTGTACCTGACAACTGCGCTACAAAAGGATGCCAGTCATTGAGTCCATGACTTTTCTGTGCAATAATAATGTCATGCTCTAGGAATGTAGGGGAAATATCCCATCATATATTTCATGTCTGACCAAAGCATTTTAGTGATGCAAGTAAAAAAAAATGCATATAAAATACTTTATTATCAGTCACTCTTATCCTTCTTTCACTTTCATCTTTCCTACAGGTCTAACCAACAGGAATACCTTATCATATAAACACTATTTAACATCAGTCCACACACATGCCCACACAAAACTCATCTATAAAGATTCCTCTTCTGATCCCATAATGAAGATTATTGTAAATTATGAACAAATGCTTTAAGATCGTATCTATTTATATTTTTCAATGTTATGTTCAAGGTATGCTGACATAATAAATAATAGATTGCTACTTTTTCCAGATAAATTCTTGCTGGTGTTTCGATTTGCTGCTAATCTATGTCATGTTTAATGTATATAATTAAGCCTTCAGTCAGCGGGTATCTTATGAAATGATATGAAGATTTATATTCTCCAGTGTTAGGCCAACAATAGTTCTTTAAATACATTTTTAGGTCCTTTTTCCTGTGCGTTTGCTACGCAGGCAAATCTTTAAAGGCAAATGATTCAACAAAAAAACAACAATTCTTTACATTTTAGACAAATAACATTTGTTATACTAACAAGAATACAGAGAATTAATTAACATACACTTAAGATGTAAAAAAAGTAATACTTACGCTATAACCCATGGGTGGCGCATAACCTCTTCTAACTGAAATTTAAAGGTAACCAATAAATGTCTTTTCCACACCATCACATAAATTCAGCACCCCCTCCCCCCTATAACTCTCCCTCGACCTTCTTTCTTTTCTTTTTCTCTCTCGTGTACAATAATGTAAATATGTGACTTTTCTGTCTTGTGTATAATAATGTTATCGGTCCAGGCAGAGGCAGCTGGAATGACATGGACCCAGAACCGGGTCTGCTGTAATGGTGTAGTTGCAGCCCTATGCTTTACTGGGGGAAAAAAGGACTATAATAATGTAGATATGTGACTTTTCTCTCGTGTATAATAATGTAGACATGTGACTTTTCTCTCTTGAATATAATAATGCAGACAGGTGACTGCACTTTAATGAAATTTTGCTTTATTTCTCATCTATCTACATAAAACTTAATCCATCATTAAGCCAACTATTCTGCTTTTGTGTTATTAGGCAGTTTGAGGATACATTCCACCAAGACTTATTTTTGTTTCATGAAGAAACAGTGCAATTTTAAACAATATTTTGCTACTGATATTTTTTGCCATCTCTATGTACTAGGACTTCAGACATAGATCTAAACTGAAATTAAAATGTAATTAACAATATTAAACACATAAGAGAGATGTACATATACATGATGCTGATATCATCATTCACAAGTACTCAATTAGTCAAAAATACCAAAAACTTGTTTGCGAAAGCAATAAACACATACTATAACATAAAAACAAATGAAATTGTGGTATCATGCTTCTCAATCCTTGAACTAGACAATATGCTTTTACAGCTGAAAAACAGACTGAAGCTTTACTTGTCCTCCAAAAATTTGACATTGGGCCATGGAGATAAATAATAAAATGCAGACTAGCATCATAATGGAAGGACAGCACCCACCATAACATCACTTGTATACATAACCTTTTTCTCCAAACATACTCACTGTCAGCCTCTTTTCTGGATCAACTTCTATCATGCCTCTCAACAAATTTTGGCAGTCTGGTGGTACAAAATGTGGAATGTGAAATACACCTTTCTTTACTTTTTCTAAAAGCTGCCGCAAATTGTCATCATCAAATGGTAAAGCGCCCTGAAAAAAATGTACACCCATGAAAAGAATATGAAAATTAGCACTTTTCGAAGAATCTGCAAAATGTAAAATTATTGTCTTAATATTTATGTATTATATAATAATATCGAATATTTGGACACTCACACCTACCCTGAGAGGGAAGCTTAAATTGTAATGTTTACACCCCCCCCCAAAAAAAAACCCCATCTTACATCCAAACACCTCTGTATAACTGATCAGTTGCCCATCCATTCAAATATGAACAGCAAGTTAAAAAAAAGAAGAAAAAGGTGTCACTGTCAGGGGCTGGTATACATAGAATGGAAGATACTGGTTTTTAAAAGACTTTTTGAGGTAGTCTGCAGTAGTCAGACTGAGACAAGTATGTCCAGAGAAGTGGTTTTGCTGATGCCATGGAAACAAATGGTAGCCAGTTAATAACCTATTCATTGCAGGATGGGAAGCCAAAGAAACTATACAAGTGCATAGTTGTGAGCATTCAATGAGCATTCTTCCGAATGGATACCTGTGCATTACAAATGGACATCATCATCATCATCATCATCATCATCATCATCATTATAGTTAATTTGGGTGCACCAAACATGAGTTTAGCAGCATACTTCAAACAATGTACAGTATACAAATGTGCTTGCACATAAAAACCATAAAGCACACCTTATGAGTTTGCACAATTAGACTTTTCAAAAACTGTCATTAATTAAGCTGGTTAGGTTATTCAGATCCTACAGCTGTTTCAAAATGTATACTTACCACTAATAATGCATACAAAATGACACCACAACTCCAAACATCAGCCTTCCTTCCATCATACTTCTCCCCCTGAAAAAAGTAACAGTCTCCACGAGTGAAATTCAACTAATTTGAAGTCACTAATTAAAATGACATGCACTGAAATAAGCAGTAAAGCATCCATCCATCCATATTTTATTATTAAACTAAACATTTAATTAATGTCATATATGTGAACAATTACAGAATATCAGACACTTTTTTCTTAAAGTTGTGCCATTATTTTTTTTCATGATTACCAGCCAGAACTTATTCCATAGTAAGCATTAGGGGAAAATAAACATTGGCATTATCTTTTTACAAAGAAAATATCACAAAATGTATTGGATGTGTGTGCTCTCTCTCTCACACACACAAATGATCATACAACGTGTGAAGTACAGAGGAAAAAAATAAAGGAAGAATGACCACATGATGTTTTAGCATCAGCATTCAGCAACATGAAAAAAATACATGCATGATGAGAATGATGAAATGCATGGGCCCTACTTTGGGCTTGAGGGGCTGCTTGTAAACCTGATACTGTGCTGGTCAATGATTTTGTGCATGCAAGCAGCACACAAAACATAAACTACTGTGCAGCAAATGGTAGGACATACACAACACAAATTCAAAAATAAGTTATCAGTACTTTCTACTTACTAGTAAACACACAGGTAAGCATTAAATCCACAAGTGAATTCACACAGTGCAAAATATTTGCCAAGAACACTTTTGATCAGAATAAAATATTGCCTGTAATTCATAAATCTAGGTGAGTGGATGATGTAGCCCCACAACATGCTGCTATTTTATGCACAATGTAACTGCATCGTTTGCGTGTCTGTTTTTATTGGTGTCAGCGTTTTAGCTCATACAATAAAAAAAATCTGGCCCAGAGATAAATGCACACACACACACTCACTCATATACTCTCTCTCTTTCTGTATTACAGTCGAAAAACATCTGATCCAATAAATATACATATTATCAAACAACTATACCAGTAATTTTAAATTGCTCCAGCTGAGAATGTGTGTGTGACTTTTTAGCTGTTCTCAAAAGTACGCTCCAGTTAAATTAAAAAATAAAACATATTTGCACCTGGAAAAAAATCCAAATTAAAAACAACCATTTACGTTTCTTGCAAGTTTAGAAGCACTTTCTAAAGCAAACTAGATTTTCACACATATGTACATCTATTTGTACAACACTTAAGGGGACAATACACATCCGCTTTCTAATCTTGGTTTATACTTTACAAGAATGCTGAGAATATGGCATGTAAACATACATCATAGAAGGCAAACTATAGACAAGTTTAAATGTACTAGTTCTTATATGGATGAAATTGTTCTTATTTTTAAGCATGTTGTCGAAACGTGGGATGGAGGGAACTATAACCCATTGCAGTTAAGGATGAACTGTACCAAATCTGGTTCCGATGTTATCATTGCTGCACACCATACAGTTTGAAAACAAAGAAAATAAAAAGTACCTCAATATTTTCCACTACAGTGTTGCAAAATGAGGCAATAATGACAAAGCATTTAATACTTACAGGATTACAGCTTAAGGTTAGTTTTGAAAAACATTCCAGAATTTCATGTTCTTAAATCTTTTTAAGCATTTCATCTACTCCTTCGTCTCTTGCAGTTTAGGGCATCCGTGATGAAAGATACAAACTTTTATTATTTTATTATCAAAACACAAATTTTCATGTAGTTCTCCAGCATGAAAATGTACAAATCAAAATTGACTTTAATGAGTTTGGTTTGTTTTGTCTCTTTCAGTAACACTTTATATATAAAACATTAAACATGGCTCAGTTTAGAATGAGAGTTAAATAGTAGTTTTTATGAATCAGACTGCACAGTGCACAGCAAAAACAAAAAATCTGGTATCAAGGAAACCTGGTTTCATATCTGGAAAATGCACTGGAGATTTCTATTTATCATAGTCATGCCTGAAATTCTGGCTAGCATCTAGGCAGCCTTCTACTGCCAACCACACAAAGTTTGTTCATGGGAGTGTCAGCACTACCAGAAAAACCTTTCATCAAATAGCTTAAACCATCTTCACTAGCATGACAGGATAATGAACATTGGCCATTGCCCCAAACAAACATGCAGGCATTACTGGGGAGTACTGTCAAAGGATGCTGTAAACAGGTTTAAGTGCAGAGTGGTATGTTCTGCCTGGTGCATTCAAAGACAAAACTTGGGACTAGAAAAGAGAGAAGGAAAAAAGCAGGCCTATAACATCTTTACACTGACAACAAAGAGCAAGCTAATTATTTTATCAACACAGATGCATGCAGCAGAAGGAAAAAAAATTAGGTGCAGGGACTGTGGTGAGGTTTCAGGTAATAAGAACACCTAAATTTGAAGGTAGGACTGGTAAGAAAATTCACATCTACACGACATGAAGTACATCAAAACCTGAACAGGTTCTTACCCGTATCACCTCTGGACATGCATAATGGGGTGACCTGCCACACCACATATTGTACTGTCACTATAATATAAGGGTGAGTAAAACATATATTCCTACCTATATTTCCTTATTATTTAAGTCTTGGTTCTATAAATATCAAGATTTAAATTAGAAACATGCCTGATTTTATTAGGACTGAAATTTCTTTTCGTATCACTCTTTCCTTTCGTAGTATATAGTACCAAATAAACACACTTTTGACACTCATTTATCTTTTTTCCCCAAACCCCAAAACTATCCTACCTTCAATTTTCAAGCTAATATCCAAACATCCTGTTTATAGTGGCCTTCCCACAAGCTCTTATTACTTTAAGTTGGTTTTTTTTACATAACAGGACAGCAGAAAACTTATGAAAACACATTACAGAACACAAACACATTTTTTTCACTGGCATATCTCGATTTATATATATATGTGTGTGTGTGTGTGTGTGTCAGTGAGTAACAAGTGTTAGAAAGAGAATGTGTGTACATAAGCAGAAACAGACATAGACATCTGCTTTATGTATGTTTTCATAAATTTACACACATGTACACACAGAGGAAACACAGGCCTGCTGATACAGCTTTAAAAAAGTCAGGGACGATGCATGCAACAAACACAGCCCATATCAATGCCACTCAATTTAAAAAGAGAATTGAAAGGGTAAGTGTTAAATGTGGAGACTATATATGTGAGAGGCTATATAAAAATCTATGAAAACGTCTTGTTGTATGGAAAATAAGACGATTACTTTGTGAAACAGACTCACACATGTTGGAACTGTAAGTATAAAAACACATGAGCATTGCAACTGCTCATCAAGTCTGCTGGCTGGAAGAATCTATGCTCGTCTCAAGTTTCTGATTCTCAGCCCCATGGAGACCAGTTATGTCATCGTGTTTTCAGCTTACTTTTGTCTGGCTGTTGCCTTGTCTCACTCATAATTTCTCCCCAAATCCCCTTGCTGAATCACACGGCCAAATCTGTCATTTCCAAGTCTGAGAAAGAGGTCAGATCACAGGACATGCCCAAGAAATCCACACAAAAGAATGCGCGGTGCCAGAGACTGCATGATCAAGCGACATGAGTCATCTATGGAGCACCAGACTGTCTCTGGTCTAGATTGGAATGAAAAACTTAAAATAGAGGGGCCGACAGACGAAAATATGATTAGAAAAAAAAACACAGATGGAAGCATGCATGCAGGGCGGCTGCACGAGCTACAACCAATTAAGGTATATGTTCTGCGACAAGGTCACAAGGGCTATATGTCGCACACCAGGCCGTTCTTCTCTGCTTTTCATATACACGTAATTCCCACGCACCTTTCAAATCGGAACGTTTAATTTTTACTGAGAACTTTCCAGATATATGATAACTCACCCTTTTTCAGCCTTAAGGTCGGTGTCTACAGCCATTCTTAAATAAAATCAATTATCTCACCTCACACTCGATCTTCGGTGAGTGTTCTGTCTCCTTTAATAGTAATTAATATGCAAAAACGTCTCTCACGAAGAAAACTGTTTATATATTCTTACTTCTTCGCTCCCACATTTATTCTTTATGATTAACCTACAGAGTATAGACCGTAGAACCGTGGATCGAGTTTGCAAACACTGACACAGTGCGGATAAAGTACTCCCGCGCCGATCTTCTGCCGACAAACGTCCCAGCAAAAATACCTAATTTTTTGTTTTAAGGCTGCGAATCCACAGATCAGGCTTGGCGTGCAGAGTGTGGCGGCAGCGGTAGAAAATCGAATCAATGGAAACGATGGGATGTAAAGTGCATTTGTGTGTGTGTGTGTGTTGGGGGAAGGAAGGGGCGATGGAAATGCGCATGCGTCCAGCAAAAAAAAACTGCCGGTATACGTTACTGCTACACGTGATTTTTTTTTTGGGGGGGGGGGGTCCCCTTAGTTAAATATAAAGTAACTGCAGGATTATGGGGCGCCAAGAGGGGAATTTTCTCAAATTTGCTATTTCTAGCTATATACATTGCAATGTATAATTATAGAATGCTATATACATTGCATTTTATACTTATAGATTGCATTTTATAATTATACAATTCATTCTATACTGATAGATTGCATTCTATAGCTATACATTGCCTTCTATAAGTATAAAACGCAATGTATAGCTATACATTGCAATGTATAGGCCTAGCTAGAGAGAGAAAAACTCGGTAAAAACCGAAGTGTTTCATTTATACTCAGAAGCTGCTATCCAATTCATTTTATATATAAATTTCAATTCTTTAGCTATAGAATGCATTCTAGCTATACAGTTGAAATCTATATTTATAGATTGCATTCTATAACTTCTGACTTGAAAGGTATACGGAACGAGGCTGGCTCATTTGCATATGGGAAAAGAAGGTCAAAGACCAACCAATCAGTGCGCTCATAGCAATGGCCGAGAGTCGTCTGCAACTTGGGTCGTAGAGACCAAAATGTTTTGGTCGCAGAATGTGTTGTTTTGTTTTGTTCAAATGTGTAATTAATCCAGTGACCGTCTGTTAACCTACCTTTCTCCTTCTTTAATCCTATTACTTGTAAGTCTTGAAATGTGTGTACTTTTAGCGGAAAAAGGGAACGGCAGGGCGCAATACGAGACACTGGCCAACCCACTACCTGCAATAAACTAGGGATACCAGACCGCCGTCAAGCTGAGAGTGAGTGCTGAATGCCATGCGCACGAAATCTCCTTCCCTCTCGTATTCTGTTTGTAAGAAAATGCGGGTGGTCAGACGTTAAAAAAACAAAGGGGGTAGGGGTACTATTCTACTCGACCCTTAGACTTAGTTTTCCTCTTGAACTGCATAGTTTTGTAGCTGCACAAGAACAAAGAAGGCCACTGCTACGAGCGCCGATAGGTTGGTCTTTGACCTTCTTTTCCCATATGCAAATGAGCCAGCCTCGTTCCTCTGTATAGCTAGAATGCATTCTATAGCTAAAGAATTGAAATGTATATATAAAATGAATTGGATAGCAACTTCTGAGTATAATATAAATGAAACACTTCGGTTTTTACAGAGTTTTTCTCTCTCTAGCTATACATCTTTTAATCTTGTAAGCTATAGAATGCAAACTATAAGTATAGAATGAATTGTATAAATATAAAATGCAATCTATAAGTATAAAATGCAATGTATAGCTATACATTGCATTCTATAATTATACATTCCAATGTATAGCTAGAGAGAGAAAAACTCGGTAAAAACCGAAGTGTTTCTTTTATATTATACTCAGAAGTTGCTATCCAATTCACACAGACATGCAGGCTAACCTGTATGGGGCGCCAAGAGGGGAATTTTCTCAAATTTGCTATTTCTAGCTATACATTGCAATGTATAATTATACATTGCAATGTAAGCTATAGAATGCAATCTATAAGTATAGAATGAATTGTATAAATATAAAATGCAATCTATAAGTATAAAATGCAATGTATAGCTATACATTGCATTCTATAATTATACATTGCAATGTATAGCTAGAAATAGCAAATTTGAGAAAATTCCCCTCTTGGCGCCCCATACAGGTTAGCCTGCATGTCTGTGTGAGACTTGGGAGCTATAAGCTGTTCAGGAAATACAGATCCACGTAACGGTCGTTATATAGCACAGGTGCATGTTTACCTCTGGTGCGGCCAGACGCAGCTAAAGCGTACTGGTGCAGACCCAACCCGCTAATGGACTTTTTCTCCATCACGCGCCGCGTCTACTACTGCTGCGGCGAGTACGAGCCAGCGCAAGAAAATCATTTCCCCAGCCACATATATACTCTGCCCATGTCCTCGCCCCCACTCTCAAACTCTTGATAAAACAGGCCGAGCGAAAATATTAATACGTGCTGATAAAACGTGTGTGTGTGTGTGTGTGGTAGCAGCATTAATTGGATTAATCTTTTAAGTGTCCGTTGATTAGTCCTTCACAAAACAGTCAAATATTTTATAACTGATGGTGGCGGGATCGAGTGCCTTGCTGCATAGTTTGCTTCCACCGGCCGGGCAAGAAACTTCGGTAAAGTCACTGCGCGATATGAGGCGAATTTGTGTGTGCGTGCGCGCTCGTTCATCAATGTCAGAGTTATGAGGAATAAAGGTCAGAAAAATTTTATGATGGAAGGATATAAAAAATAGTTGAAAGTGTGACATTTATTTTTTTAAATGATGTAGGCACGGACATGATGTAGGCCTACATAGGTTTAACAATCGATCCTTTAATTTCATCTCTACCTTTTGTTCCTGGGGCACTGTCTCAAAATCACTTAAGTTGTAGCATCGACGTGTACGTGGTTCCTTAATGCATCAGCAGTTGACCGCGTGTCGTGGTCTTCACTGGTACAAACTACTGTGGCACCAAAACCTGCAGCTCGATATAGTGCTGAGGGAAGCGGCATTATTACAGGATCGATTAAACGCTACTGATAACTGCAGGGACCTGTCGCGATTAATAAATCATTTGCAGAGTACTCGCTTGTTTGTCTGTGATGGTCACTACAATTCTACTAATTTTTTGCACAAAATATCTACATTTTCTATTTATAATGGTTAAAAGTTTAAGTTTACATAATGATTTTGCATAACTGTTTAAAAAATGGAATTTTATTCTACAATTTTCTGCTTCACAATACTAACTGCTTAAATTTATCAGCCTAAAAAGCCATAAAATGGCTAACACCAAAGAAGGTTTTCGAGGGAATGGACCTCTTAAAATGGAATTTCTGTATTGACAGCAACAGAATAATGAAGTCTTGGGTACATGCTTTGCATCAAATCAGTCTGCTTCAACTGAAATTAAAAATATAAAAGTAAACTACATAAAAGTCGCCTCTTATCTCATTCCTAGCAGCACAGGATGCCAAATATACATGGGTCCCCTGATAAAGGAAATGGGTACCACATACTTTCTCTGGGACCCATATCTTGTCCTTAACCTCCACCATTGTAGCTCTTAACAGCTTTGTTCCACTGGATATCAGATTTGGATAAAGCTAAATCTGTTGCATTTTTACCCAAAACAGAACAAAATAAATCTCCCTCACCCCCTTAAAAAAAACAAAAACCGGCCTTTTTCTCCTGTGCCTATACGTACCATACAGACAAATGATATTTACATCATTTACAGTTACACTATGTCTTATCTTTATTCTTTTCCTTTGTCCATTAGTTAAATATATAGGAGTGGAACCACTGATCTTTGTATGGCAGTTGACATTTCCATGTTGTTTGACATCCGTTGATATTTGATTTGCGATGGCTTGTGTTTACACAAAAATCTTGTTTGTGAATGGTACGTGCCTTTGCTTGCATGCTGATACGCACAAAATAGGCATACACAATAGTCAGCTATTTGTCACTGCACATTAAAACTACCAGGTAAGATTCTCTCACACTTCCCCCCCCCTCTCTCTCTCTATCACACACATGCATGTGATTAGCATCTTTTCAATTCCCAATATTCATTCATGTCTCTCTGCAGTAAAGGCAACTGCATGGGAGCCCCATTCTGCCAATCAATATAATGTCCTGATTTATTTTGGCATACTAGCTGAAGTACAGGATGGATCAAATTTGGCTTAAAATATACAGCAACCAGTGGCTAATATCATATTAAGAAAACTTTTTCACTGTTTATATTTCTATCATAAAACACATGTAGCATGTCCACAAGTTTTTGCCTATTTAGTAACAAGGTATGTACTTACTTCACCCAAGAAACAGACTGATGATATCAACAGCTCACCTCATTCACCACTCCTCAGACTCGACCGTCCTTCACCCCACACCATGAAAGACATCCGCTGCCTACAACTGCCTCACTATGGCTGACGCTTCTCAACCCCCACTTGCTCTTACCCCCTCATCTTATTACCTATATTTTTCTTGGCTTTTATTAACACAGGCTTCACGATGGATTCTATACTAGGGTTTTCTCCAAGCATAAGACAATATACATCAGCTGCAAATATTTTTGTTTTACCTAATAAATCTAGGTGAAATGGCAAAACAGCGAAAAAGATATAGGACATGAAACGAAATGCTAAGAAATAAGATGGCACTATATGTGATATTTTTTAATCCATCACCAGGTCAGATAAAAGATCCATTGTAATGCTTAAATATTTTGTTAACAGTTTATTTGAAAAAAAAGTTCTTACCCACAACTTGTTTCCAGCATAGACCCTTCAACTTGTAAAGATGCCATGCCAAAGTCTGCCACACGAATGTTGTTTTTGTCATCAAGTAAAAGGTTCTCTGGCTTCAGATCTCGATGGCTTTCGAATAAAAATAAAATAATAATAATAATAATAGTCACAAAACACCAAAAAAGTAAACTTTATAGAGCAATATGAAGTTCAGGTCCAGCTTAAGTTAAAAAAAACTTTAAGGAGCAGTCTTTTAAAATATTTTCAAACATTGTGTCTTTTTTTTTCTTTTTTTGGGAGAAGAAGACAAAGTAAAAGAAAAATCAGTTTCTGTGCGTTTTTGTGGATTTTTTTTTTTGGTAGTGTAAAGTCTTAACCATAATATACAGAATGAGTGGGCATACATTTCTTATGTAAAAAAAAAAACAAACATAACATGGGGGGTAGGGGGGTTAATGGCCTGACCTTGTGCTCTGTTCTAGACAAAACAAAACCACAATACAAAGAATAAATGACACTATGAGAAGGCACTCCAGGGGTAATATTTTATTTCCAGGCAAAAAGAGATTATCTAAGTGGGCTACTGTTCTGTCATAGGCATGAGATCGACTCTATGTAACCCACCCAACACAAAAAGTTATACTGTAAAACTGAGTTAATTAATATAAATGTCATAAGGAAAAACAGAATGTTGTAAAACTATTATAAAACTAAATTCCAAAAGACATCAATGTTTCCCATCCTATTCATAAAATGGAAGGGACTTTCAAATCTCCTATTCAAAATTATTGGGGGTTTCATTGACTTAAGTAACAGATAGCAAACTATATATACACATCAAGCGGCCCATGTCACTATTATAATGATTCTGAATTCTGATGTCAAGAAACAGACTTGAACTCTTCTGTTCTCAGACTTCTGATGCAAAATCATATTTCAGACTACCTTGACTACTGTTCTTTATATGATGTGGAAATTTCTAACATGATTTGATTGGAGCTATCCGAAAAAAAGCAAAACATACTAATTTTTATTGTTATCCTTCAAACAAATCTGCTTGTGTTAAAAAGACATGAAAACCATTGAGTGCTTTTTCCTTCTGGCTGTTAAGGGCTAAATTATTTACTTAGAAAAGAAACTTGTGTTTACTATGCAATTCCATCAACGATCTCACACATCCTTCTTTATTTGTAAAAAAACAAGTCCATCTTACTGCAGTTGTCTCCACAAGAGCTGGAGGGGATGAGAAACTTATCATTTTTTGTTATCTTTAATAGCTGTGTGCCAGAGTGCATTCATTCACTCACTTTTTCCCCAAACCCTTTCCCCGCTACTGTACTCCTTCTTTCTATACTGTTGCTACCTTTCAATCGCTACCCTTAACTTTATTGAAAGTGCACATGAATCTAGCCTTTTGCTATTACTATTAAAATATGCACAGCCTGGGATACATTAGCCACAAGATCATGTTTACATGTTTCTACCTAAAAAAAGGTTAACCACAAGGGGTAATAACACTGCACAACACAGGAAAAATTGTCTAAGGTCTTTCAGCTGATTTATAGCAATCTTGATGTCCTGAATCCAAATATCACACTGGTTTTCATAGATCAGGTCAAATTTCTAAGCTATGGCCATATCTTCATTTGTACTTTTTTATGTACAGTTACAGATATTTTCACTGTATGTGATGCTTTGTTCTTAATCACTTCTACACTATGAAGAATTTGCATGTGCCAATTTTTTACTAATTGGTATTATCTGTCCACTATACACACACACGTCGGTGCAAGAGTAGACGCTGCAGTGCTTAATCAGCGTTTTCCATGTCATAACTCATTAACATGATCAGACAATCGCAGACAGTTTGCCTCTGTACCCCTTGCTCACTCTACTAAACTGAAGGAGAACTATGAAGCGGTGAAGTATGTGCTGGAAAAAATTTGTTATGATCAGCATGTGGGTTATTTGTGTCAACCTTAAGATGGTTAACTTTCTGTTGGGGCAACAATCCGGTTTCACCAAGTATCCATGCTTCCTGTGCATGTGGGACAGGAAGATCATTATACGAAGAAGGACTGGCCTGTGCGGGAGGAATTAGTACTTTGCAGAGCAAGTAACGTCATCAACAGCCCTCTGGTGGACAGAGACAGAATACTCTTGCCACCACTGCACATCAAGCTCGGCTTGATCAAACAATTCACCAAAGCCCTGGACAAAGACGGTGGCTGCTTCAATTACATGTGCCAGACTTTTCCGGGATTGACCATAGTGAAGTTGAAAGCTGGTATCTTTGACGGTCCTCAAATCCATCAGCTCATCACAGATCCAGAGTTTGAAAAGTCAATGAACAAAGTGGAACAGGAAGCGTGGAATGCTTTTGTTCTCGTCGTGAAAAACTTCCTAGACAACAACAAGGCCAGAAACTATGCTGAACTTGTCAACAATATGGTGACTGCTTTCGGAAACCTCGGATGCAACATGAGCATCAAACTGCATTACCTTTTCTCACATATGAATCGGTTTCCTGAGAATCTTGGATCAATGTCTGACGAGCAGGGAGAGAGATTCCACCAGGAGATGAAAGAGATGGAGACCAGATATCAGGGATGCTGGAATGCCGTCATGATGGCTGATTACTGTTGGACTCTAAAGAGAGACATCCCTGATGCTGAGCATTCGAGGGTTTCCAATAAACGGAAGTTCAAGCCCTGAATTTTGAACAGTGACGAGCATTGATGAGGTAACATACTGTTAACTTGTGCGCAGCTTTATCAATGTCTAATATTTAAGTTACAGTAATAGATGTTTTCAACAGTTACTTAAGATTTTGTGTTCCAGAACGATTTCTTCTCTTTGAAACCAATTCTGGGGGAGAAATGTGTATAGAAATAAACCGATTAATGTCGCAAAAATGTTAATGACTTATTTACAAGCTAAAAATTCTAAACAATTAAAGTAGCAGATAACCCTGACCTGACCTAGACAAATGGAGGTCATTTTCGGACTCAGCGGTACCAAATTATCATAAATCAGTTGAAAAAACATACACAATTTAAAAAAAAAATTTTTTGTTGTGCAGTGTAATTAACGTTAATCTTCCATTAAGCATTTACTTTGTGGGTAAGAAAAAAGTCAATAAGAAAATTAATAGCAACTGCTAAACAAGTTTCAGATAATATGCCAGAAAGCAATGTTCTCATTGATCTCTCATTTGATTCTTCCTATAATGTCTTCTCTAATGTGAAGCGCAAATTAGTTAACAAAGAAAATAGCAAGAAATGCTATCTCTCATGTCTTTAAGTGAACAATTTTATCTCATGTTTTGTTAAGGGCATGTTCAGTGCAAAGTTAATATACAGCTGTAGGAAGCATTCTTGCCCATGTAGGTTATGTTATATGGATTTGTGGAACAATAACAATAAATAATTAAAATCTCTGCAGTGAGAAAGTTTGGTATGGTGCTTAACACAGCCCTTTCTCAGGATAAGGCAAAAGACAAATACAGCATACAAGGTAAAAAAGCGACAGTGTTTGTCTCTGCCTTCCACATGCCATACTTTAGACAAGGAAGACCACCTGTTTTCAATGCACTCTATGACCACTATGTTACGGGACTATTTTTAATAGAGTAAATTTTCTTTCAAATGACCAAGCTGAGCATAGCACAGCACACTACTCCCCAAAAGCTAAGTGAATAATTCACTTATGTTCTCAAAAGCCTACAACATCACCATGCACTCAAAAAAAAAAATTCATGGCACTACAAATGCATATGGATAAGCTTAGCATACCAACTGAATTCTACCAACGACAAATATATATGTATGTTAACTAATATCTATTTATTTATGCATGTAATTATAAAATGCATTTATGTTGTGCACAGATGTTCACATACAGGGAACAGACAAGAATCTGTTGATTTAAAGGTATAAATAGCATAAATTCAACAATCATACTACCATAGCCAGTTAGTACCACTTTCTCTCAAAGTTTAGTGCAGAAAATTATCCTCACCATATATTGTGACTGTGGCAAAAGTCTAGCGCTGATATAATTTGACGGAAGAATCGCCTTGCCTCTTTGGGTGTAAGGCGTCCTTTCTTGACGAGGTAGTCAAACAGCTCTCCACCAGATACATGCTCCAAGATTAAATATCTGAAATACATAAACATGAATCTGCATTACAATAAAATAGACAGCAAATGCTATCTAAAAGAAAGGAAACACCAAAGTGTACAATCTTACAATCTTCCTACAATCATTCTTAACTAATGCCTAACAGTTGTCTTACTTAAAAAAAAGTATGAACATTTCACCATCTGAGATTCTCCTTCATTGTCAATGGTCTTCAATTTACAAAAATTAATTAAGTAAATGTAGTAGAAAAAGACCTGAGGATAAAATATAAATAACACTGGAATAAAACTTAAATTGATTTCACTAGTCTTCCTATTACATTTTTTTTACAGGTGACACATATTTTATGCTTTAATTAGTTTCACCCATTAAGAGCCATTTGAACATTTTGAAGTTATCTGTTTTGGGCTCAAGAAGGAAAGAAAATGATCACTTTTAGTATTATCACCTAGCAACAGCATTGTTTCTGCTATCATGATTGACTTACAAGGCTGCAGTGCCCTGATATTGTTGATCTGGTTAAACACAAAACCTTTGGAAGGATGCCAACTAGATATTCCAGACTTCTTGTGTGGGTGGTGTGTGTGTGTGTGCTGAAGAAAGTTGAACATGATTATGCCATTCTCAGCTGTTTCTTTTTTTCAAGTCTGAATGTTCCTACTGTCCTAGCTCATGCCTGTCAACTTTTGAACTGATAACCATTCCTATACAGTAACAGAATAAATATTTTCACCTTATTACCATATTTTTTATGCTCTAAGATTTGTATTATTTCAACTTTGCTGCTGCCATGCCATTTACAGATGTTTACTGGTATAAAAATCACTTTAAAACTCCAGTTTCAGCAACAGTCTCCTGGACAGCGTGCATTTTATGCTGTAAACAGATATTCAGGCACATTGGAATTGGAAAATCATGCCTGAGCTGCTCAGCTTTATTAAGTTCCAATGCTTATTCTTAATTTGTAATTTCACATTTTGTTAAACATTAGCAAAACTTTGGTAAAATTGCACAAAAAATTTGCTTTCCATCAGTTGGAAATTTACTTGCTATGTTTTCCATTTGAAAGCACTAATCTGTGTGCATTATGAAAAAAAGAAGAAGTTCCTTTAAGGACAGCACCTACGTATTTTAATAGACCGCTGGTGTCATAGTGAAATACCTCTCCAGACTGTTTTTCTTACTATTTCTCATCCTCTTTGCATACACACATGTGGTCACAAGCACGAACACACAAAAACATGCATTGACAGGAATTTTCTTTGGGATCTGTCAAGTCTAAATAGTTTAAAAACTATGTGGTTCAAAAAAAAAAAAAGAAAAAAAGTTCAGTAAAAGTGAGCACTATGTCACACAGAAATGTCTCAATCAAACCATATCAGTAAATAACAACAAAGACAAACAAAAAAATAGCATACTCAGAAATGCAGGACTTACAGGTATTTCTTGTTTTCATAGACGTCATATAATCCAAGAACATGTGGGTGTTCAATGAGCTTCATGATGGCGATTTCACGTTCCACCTACACAACATCACACAATGGGTTTTCACACTTAGTGGAACCTCGTATAACAAAAGCAACAACATGCAGTTTACAAGATTGATAACCATCTTCAGTCAAGCAAACAAAGCAATAAACAGCACCTTCAAATCCTCATGTAATAACCCTCAAAATGTGGATGTTTCCTATACTACCCCATATAAAATGCAAATGATCGGCACTTAGTTACTTCACACAGCACAAAGTGTAAATAGTCAGAAGTAGCACGAAATTTAAAAATTTTTAAATGGACAACTCTATATGTCAACTTTTCGAGTACAAACATTTCAAGATTATAAATGTTCACTGACGATGGATCAGAAACTGCAATAGTTTCAGATTATTTTGGTGCATTACAGATGCTCATTCAAGTAAGCTTGTGAAAAAAATCATGTACCCATTCCAGATGGAAAGACATGTCTGATAGATATTTAACATAACAAGCTGTATTTCTGAGACCTTAAATTACCTGTCACTTATTATACTCATGCAATATAATAATAATAATAATAATAATAATAATAATAATAATAAATGTTTTGGGACATTTTTCTCCATGTGCAATAATTTTTTGCATTGGATATAGTTAAAATGAGATAAATCATGGATTGAATGTTAGAACAACCCTTTTTCTTTTTATTTTTGGAAGTCATAAAATTCAGTGTCTTTCAAGCGTATTTGGCTGCTTTAGTATGGTGTCATGATTAAGTTAAACCATGAACAAAAACCCATGAAGATGGACCAGATTAAGTTGCCTCAGTAGCATACGGTCTTGGCTACCTAAACAGGTTCACAATCATAGACATCAAAGATTATCTGACTAAACAATAATTGTCCTGAATCTTATCCATCCAAGCCAAAATTTAAATGACTCTGGAAAAAGTGTGCCCACCATTAAAGTTTCAATGCATCTGTTTCTTTTTTCTTCTTTTTGATATCTGTACTAGCAACGTCACAGTAGTAGTAGTAGTTTATCTTCAAGTTCTTCGATCATTCTTTTCAAATGTCCTTCGCACCACAGTTCAAGAAAACAGACCATGACAAATCAACTAATGTTGAATAAATAATAAATATTCTTGAATATTCGCAGACCCAGCTTTATCAGACAAGCCATGGGGCTCAGTTTGCTTATAACAGATTAAACAGACCTGACATTTAGCGAACGAAAACTGAGGCATGGAAGAAACATTTTTAAAAGTTTCTATATAACAGAGATAAAAATGTTGTGGTCTAAAGTCAGCCCACCTCAGTCATTTGCATTGGCACATCAATCAAACAGGTACACTCTGACTCATACAGTATTCATGCCCTTTGATGGCAAACAATATTTTAAAAGACCCACCAAAGAGTTTTTCTGCCAGAGCTATAATGAAAGTTCTGATACTAAATTTTTGCACGTCTTGGAAGATCCACATTCACGACCACATGTTTATATTTACATTCACAGATGAAAGCACAAAACTGCTTCCATATCCAAAACACCACTTTGAGTACAAAGCAGAAAATGTGGATGATGTTTTGGCATATACTAAAGGATAAGTCCGAAGAATAATTTCTAACTTTTTAATTTATTAATATATCCTAAGAGAATATTGTCTCTCTCAATCAAGGCTGTAAAACAGGTTTGCTAATGCTAGGTGCCATTAATAAGCATCAACAAAGAGAATATAAGAAAGCATAACATCACAGTTACAAAACTAAGAATAAGAATCTACCAGACAATAACATTTGTTAAATCGTTTGTAGGACAATTTACGTATTTAAACAAACTTCCTTCCCCTAGGAACTGTTAAGCCTGACCATCAATATGGCATCTCTTAACATTTTAATTTCTGTTACAACCAAGCTAGGATAATAAGGGGGTCTTTTACAATACCATCATGAATATGGAATTATAAAAGTATGAAACTTTTCTCAGAAAAGCAGGTTGGTTTCTCCGCTGAGGACTAATAAATTTGTCTTGTCTTGTTTTTAAATTAAAAAAAGATAATATGCAGTAAGTTATGTTCTTGAATGATAAGTACATATTTTAAAAAAGTATTTCAGATCTGATTTAAAAATAAAGGTGCCCATAAAAATAAGGAGCAATGAGGAGAGGGAAGGGTAAACTGGTGGAATGCCTCAAGCAATCCTTGAACTGGCAACCTTCTACTCCAGGACATTTGTTTACCCTGAAAGCACAGAAAATCTCATATTTGAAATATGAGAAATTAGTATGCAAATGAAGTATGAGAAATAAGTATATGGTTTCCCCCTCCTTCTGCCAAAGAGTTTTGGACATATACACATAAATGAAAAAGATAGAAGAAAAAGAAGATGGGGGAAAAATATAATATAAATACGCTGAAGTGAAACTTGAAATCCAAGTACTCACCTTCATGAGAACTGATTCACTGAGCTTCTCTCTGTTCACAATTTTTATTGCAACTCTCTTCCCTGAGACACAATGAACTCCCAGTTTTACAAGCCCTGGAAGAAAAGCACATTACTTATTACACAAAGCGGTAATATACGCCCACACAAACATCTTGGCTGCTGCCATACTGATGATTTTAAAAGTGTTTTAGTTCATTTGATGGATTTTTAGTCATCTAGAAGTCTAAAAGAGAGGATGCAAACAAAATTTTATAAATTATCACATATAAGCACACACAGCTTCTTTCTCACTTCCTAAAAAGATCAGGATGGTAGCAGAAAGATAACAACAGATCTGAACGAACATTACTTCATTTCACTAGGCACAACATTTTGTGTAATAACAATGCAATATTCTACACATTTACATCTGAGTCTATAGGAATGGGACAATGCAAATAATCACTCAAATGCCATCTCAAAGCCAGGTGTTCAAATTATTTCATCGGCTTTTTTCTATTATATGTAGTTTTTAAATCAAGGGCAAAAACAGAAGTTTATTTATAACCCACTTATAGTGGGCATGGGGGCCATATAAAACAAACAGTAAGATATGTATGATATTGTGTACGTGTGACATGTCTTTATTTTCGACAAATGAAATGGATACAGACATTAAATGCAAATAAAAATAAAATATTTGTTATTTTCATATTCTAGTTTTAGTTTCAAATTTAAACTCAAAATCAAAACTGCATGATAACTGATAAAGTATTAACAGAATCAGAGGGAATGGAGTACTGTTACTCTAAATTTATAAAACCTATGTCTATTGACAGCGGCTGCTAACTAGATTATTTCTTGTGAGAAATTGTTTTGGGCAGACTTTGATCAGTGCCTCCTGACGCCCTGGTGTGGTCTGCGGGGTTTTCTGGTTGACTGGGTCATTATCCAGTACTTGACGTTGTAGCTGTGACATGTTTATGCACGATAACAACGTTTGAGACAATGCAATGTGGGCTGACCGGTTCCAAGTTGACCTGTTTGCCTGAATGGCTAATGACTGTGGATCTATACTCAGTTCTCGCCATCTCGGCATGGTTTCACAAACCGAGGAATGCGCAGTTCTGACAGACTCTGATACTGGACCCTCATGGCAGCATATAGCTCGCACAGGGAAATATTTCCCATAAATGACGAACCAACTGATCAACATATGCCCCTTCATCAACACGATGAATAAGTAAAAAAATTATAGCAACTATAAGAATGTCCTTCCTGTTTGAGAAACTGTATTGCTATTAGTCATTAAAATATAGTTGTGTTCCGATGATTCTGGTTAATCGTTGAACAGTTCGTGTAAAAAAACAATCAATATCTGCTACCAAATGTTAAAAAAGGTGACACGTACCATTTAACGAACTTTCCTTCATATAATGAAGCTCAGCAGCGAAGAACACGAAATACCAAACCCAAATTTAGATCAAGCATGATCATACAGAATTAAGAATTACCTGTCTGGCCTTTTCCCAGCGTCTTCTCGAGACGGTACGGCCCCACGTAGAGTTCGTCTTTATGTGAGTGGGACATTGCGTGCTGTCTGTAGGTATTCCTCTGTCAGTCCACACCAAGCCCCCAACTACCTTGGAGGCGTCACAGTTTCATTTTCACATGAGGTTCGTGGCATAGAAATGGAGGCCGGCATCACTGCCTCAGTCTCATGCGCTGGCAGCAGTATTGATCGTCAGCCATACCTTCTAGTCTCGTGCTGGCTCCTCAACTCCCTGGCACTCACAGCAGCAGCCGACACTTACCCCCACCAGTTCTTGCTTCGTTACCAATGCAGCTCCAACGGTCGCTTTCGCTGTACGGCAACAGCGCGCTGCTAGTCTACACCAATGCCAAAGCCAGTTCTCGCCTGCACGTGGAGTCACGCTGTGTCAAGGCGTTCATTTCCACGATTAACTTTTTTCTTCCATTTTACGAATGACATAACATGCTACCCTGCGGTCAAACCACAGCAGAAGCGACAGCACCACACCGGCGAGGTAACAATGTTTCCACCATTCGTGAATCATCATCACTAAGCGCCCCCTAGAGTCGGAAAATCGAAACAAGCAGCTAGCGCACGGCATACTCGTAGCCGCGCTTGTAGCAGCATACTGCGCGGTTCAGACGGTCGGTAGCAGCATACTGCGTGGTTCAGACGGCCTGTAGCAGCAGTGACGCAACTGCAAAGCCACGACATGAATGCACGTTTCAGTTTAACATCAGACCAGCCAACCTCGAAGTTCAACGTCTCTGGAAATATTAACACATTAAAACGCGTATATTTTTTTTCAGAATCATTAATTAGCAGGCACTGTAAATTTGCAAACGCTCGATCGTTTGGAAAAACAGGCCTGCAACAAAATGGAGATCTCTGAATAAGAGCTTTCAGGTTGCAGTTTAAAGGTCTAGTAGGGCGCTTATTTGTTTTGTAATGTCTGGGTAAAACTCGGTGAAAAATATTATTTCCACAAACCTGGGTAAAAATCACTTTCCCCAAACCACCGTTCTTGAAATATTTGTCTATTGAACGATTTCAGGCAAGTGATTTTGGTTTATGTGATGATGGGTTTGACTTCTTCCGGTTTAGAGGTCGGGGCCATCACTTGGTGTGCGGTACGTAGGCAAAGTGTGTGCCTACTACGAAATAAATTGTCGTCGAAACACAGTTAGCCTCGGTTAGTTTCAAACACTCAACATTGTTTCTCTTGAATTTTCTAAACAGATCAAACAAAACTGCTGCCATTATTGTGGACGAGAAAATTCGCAGAAAACGACGGACACCTCTATAATTTCAGCGAAAAGTGAATTTCACTTTCAGACATCTTAGCAACAAAATGTCAATGTGCAGGTACTTGATTCTTCTACTGTTGAATATTTCAATGACTAAAACTGGTTTAGTTTTTATTCTTAAAGTTAAGCGCGTGTGAACCTTTAAAGTCTTGATGAGAATGAATAACACGAGACTTCAGCATGACTGTGTAGAATGAATTACTGAATGTACTGTTTCGTAGGATCATTGTTACCAAGCATTTCAAATATTGCTGTCAGTCTGGGCAACAGTTTTTTTGTAAGCAGTCCACTTTTTTCCCTGTCATTTTTTACAGTTTGTGTCACAGTTATCCCTCTGTTGTTCAACAAATGTTTATGTATTTGCTGGTGTGCCATTTTTGCTGCCACTGTTGGCATAAAACAATCAATAGAGCTTGACACAAAGTCAAAATCCTTTTAACATAATATATATATAATATATATATCCATGCTTTATTAATAAACATGACGAGAAAGAGATGTACAGAGGAAGGTAAAATATGCTATTTATAAACCTAAAACAATTTTGAAGTTATTTTCTGAGTGCTGGAAGAAAATTACAGATAAAGGCATGCACATTTTCATCAACTGTCAAACTACCGAAATAAACCAATTTTAGCCAGTCCTACATAAAAAGCATACGAAATGGAAAATGAGATGTGACTTTCTCATGTGGAGGGAATGTCTGCACCCCTCTTCCCATCTCGCTTTCCCATGAACCATTCCTCTATTTTTAATATCTTGCGAAACTTCAAACCAGATAAACGTCAGTTTCACCAGATGTGAATAATTTTACAGAAATAACTATTTTCTCTGAGAAAATTCCTAAAATAAAAGTATCATGCCAGTACGTCTGTAATGAGTAAAATATCAACAAAGAAAGTGAACAGCAGTAGCAGACTACGCATATTATTGCGTGTTCCTTTGTTGCCTGATGTTTTATGTGCAAAATGTTTACTTCGTTGCACTGTTGAGATCTGTTTGATGCTGTAGATGTTTATGTCTTTTAATTTGATCGGGTCTGCCGTAACTCTACTCCTGGGTCCAGTCTCCTGTATATGTGATGATATCCAGCTTATAATTAAATGGTCGAACCCGGGCTCACGCTCGCCTTATTTTGGGAATTTGGGGAATAGACTGTTCCTCCTCTCTAAACGAAATATTCAGGACAGAGTGTAAACTTCTACAGAAGAGGTGTGCCCTGTTTGTGCTGTAGCCACGCTGACATGACAAGGACCTCACCTAAGTCAACGTTGCTAACACGATTCATTTTTGCATCCATCTTTCGCGCATATAATTAAGAAAAAGGTCCACAAAACGTGAAAGAAAGGGGTGAATATAATCATGCTCAGGAAGAGGTCGATATCACAGGATTGTGCACCGGTACATTTACGCTGTGATTTGTAAAAGCTTCAGCCTATGGGAAAACTTTGATAATATGTTAATTTAGGCGTTATCTGTGTACAAACGACCTCAAACGTGACGTATTTGACCTCTTCTTGTTCATGGTGATAGGCGTGTGTCTCGAGAACGGAAGTGGGGGGGAGGGGGCAGTAGACGGTATTCACCCAAATTTGGGGAAATAGTGTCTTTTTCTGACCTTTACCCGTAGGCAATAGAAAAAATATATATATATATAGCGCACTCTTGCTTTTAAAGTATTCCTGAACTCGTTGGCTTAACAGGCAATGTTTTGTTTTATTGCGATCCTTGTACCGACATCACTTAAAATCCCATCGCCATTAGGGCTAGACAGACCAATAGGCATTTCGAGTTTGTTTTGATGCTTTCATTTAGAAAAATGAAAATAGTAACAATGTCTACAACGGTAATGCTAGTTAATAAAGAGGGTGCTAACTGTTAAATTAGCCGATACAAATTAAGCCTGTCCATAAAAATGACGTTTCCTATAAGCAAAATTGTGAATTGATGAAGAAACGTTTTAATTTTCAGTTCAAACTACGTTATTGCGTACAGAGCCTTTTTTCATTTCGGGGCAGAATGCCGCTATACACACGTCCGTGCACATAACATAATGATCATCATAGATCATGTAATTCACATTTGCGACACGCGATTCTACTACAAACTCTTTACGTATAGTAGAAAAGAATGCAGAAAGATAGCTTTAAAATACTGAAAAGTGGAGTAACAATCATTATATTAATTTAGTGATTGAAAAGTGTATTGCATGGACAAATTTCACAACCAGAGATATTGATGTATTTTCTCAGTCCCCGCCTCCCCCTTCCCCCCGCGCCAAAAAAACCCCCAGATGTAAAACAGATAGATGGCTGCTAATGCCAATTTCTCGAGGAAGGGGGGATATTTTCACATGACATAACTGAGAAAGGCCGTCACTGAGAATTCAACTTTATTAGTAAAAAATTGGAATATGGGATAGCATTTATTGGGCGAAATCATTTTATTTTGCTGTTTCAGCAGGCAAGAAAAGTTAGTTTCTAGAAAACAGTTCCATGATGAACCATAACAGACTGCCACGATCCATTTAAATCAATTCTGTATGTAACATTATCCCATAATTTCTGTAAAAATGTAAAGAGTCGGCATGCTATTAACTGTACAGAAAGAAAGAGTAAGGATGTACCGGTAATGCACCACAATGACGCGACTACTGTGCGTTGAGTGGGTGCTGATGGCAGGAGGGTTTATTGGTGGGTTAGATCTTACGCCGTGTCTATCAACATGCGATGTGCTGGGTATGGGGGATGCTGGCGGCTGTGTGTAGGCGTGTGCGGGTTGCAAGTGTGGGAGGGAGCAGAATTAATATGAGTAATTTCAGCAGAAATATATCGTTATGGCCTGCATGGGAAACACAAGGACAATGCAACCGATAACCAGCTCAACTTCAAGGATACTGAACGCGTCTGACAGGCTTCCGTTTGAAGAAAGTATTTTATAAAAGCATACTAAGTGGGATGGAGAGAAATAGAAGGAAGTCGGAAATGGCTTCAAATTTGTGTGACGTCTGAGACTTAACATCTAGATTCAGGCAGGGTCACTCTCTTAAAGTCTCCTATGAAAGCTGAGATATATGGGTCTTTACGAGGGATATGGCGTGGAATAAAAGCAAATGATGATTTAGAGGTATGAGACGATTTTATCTCCTACATGTCTAAACAATTTAAAAAGATAAAATAAAACTGGGATGAGGCTGGTTTTTACCCAATTCGATTCACACAGGTCACAATTTAAAGAAAGAAAGTAAGAGACGAGAGCTGAACCCAGGGCAGCCAACTTTCACTGTACTGGTGACAGGCGCTAACCGTTGCGCCTTCTGAAGGAGGCGGTAGGGGAGACGTGAGTAGCCACCATATAGGGACACCCTGAAATATTTTGCCTTTTTTATCAGTTTTTGGGAATATGGCACTTGCTACAACATATTTTCAGTTTTTAATATTTCTCTATTCTCAGTTACTTGTTTTCTCTACCCCACCTCACTTACTAATTTTTTTCTCGATATCTTTGTCTTTGAGGTCGCCTATGACTTCTAGAAAATATGCAAGTATTTCAAGTGCTTCACCATAAATGGGCAATCAGCAAATGGCCAGGAGGAAAGCTGAAGTGATATCCTTGCCAAGATCACATCATAAACTTTGACAGGACCGAGGATTGTCTAAAACCATGGACGAGAGGTCATATTATTTACAGATCAACCTCACCGCTAATGGACGGGTTGGGGTGAATTGGTGTTGTAAGCCGAGCCAACAACTAAGGTTATGTCATGGCAAGGCAGCCACATGCAGAGAAAGAACAGCGTACCCAAGACAAGAGCTGAACCCAGGACAGCCAACCCCCTCACTGTTTTGGTGACAAGCGTTGACCGTTGCGCCACCGTTAATGGAGGTGTGGGAGAAGTGTTTCACGCCGAATCAGCGGCAAAGGTTATATTAAAACTGTATCAATCCACAAAAGCAATTACAGATGGTGGCAAAGTAGCCGACCCTGCAGACCGGTGCCATCCACAGGGAGCGAACGGCGAACTCGAGACGAAAGTCAAATCCAGGACAGAGCACTGAATTGTGGACAAGCGGTAAACGTTGCGCCACCGGAGTTAATGAGAATTCATTCTAACTAGTGTTTTTTTATACTTAATTATGGCCACACACGCACACAAACAGGTATTCATAACACACTCTTTAGATACAGCCACAAAGATCAAGCACTTTTTGCGCGGTGTCTGTGTGCACCCTAGATAATATTAGATGCGCTAGCTGATTTTGAAAAAGCTGCTACTATGGTCTCCATAGTTAAAACACCGAGAAGAATTAATTACATGATTTCGTATATCCTTCTAGTTCTATGAACAGTAGACATGGTGGGCAATCGTGGTTATGTTATTAGTGGCTTGTTCAAGACCGAGACAAGCTGAAATATACTCCTCAAAACACTTGCATGACCAGTTAGAAGACATGGAGTTTGTAGCTTTCTGCCAAATGGTTATTAACAATGAAGAAGACACTTAAATTTTTCATTGATCAAACAAATAATAATAGAATTTATTGAAAAAATTATTTCAGTGGAAAGATTTGGTGCTCTGATGGACATAATCCCCATTTCCTCAATCAGAACAGTTGCAGCATAGACAAAACAAAGTCCAAAGAATGTGCGTATGCTATTGGCCTAAATGCATTCAAGACATCGTTCTCTCATGGAATAAACCAGTGTCCCCAGAGTAATTTGGGAGATCACTGCCACTCGTGCGGAAGAAAAGGGAACATCTAGCTGGTCATCTGGCGAAGGATGGTTACCTCGCAGTCGGCAGTCCAGCTTGTCCTACAGATGCTTGCCAGGATTAAGATCCGATGACCATGCTGCATGGCTGGACCATGCCGCTGACACTGTACTGCTGCTGAAAGACTTTAGTTTGCGTTGTCGTCCTGGAAGAATGGCGCCTCTTCAAATGACCTGCAACCCAGGTTTGACGACCAGCGGCTGAATGTTGTCATGCAACCCACGCCAGTCATGTTGCCGTGCACTTGGTGCAGGGTGTTCCATAAGGATATTCTAATTCCACCTTAAACCAAAATGGACCGTCGCTAAAAAGTGACGACGCTCCTTAGAAGTAGTCTTTCGCCCTCATGACGCGGAGTCTGCCATCATGAAAGTACGGCAAAGTGGAAATTTGTTGTCTTGTCCAGCCTTAACGACCGTGCTCAAGCCCCACGAACAATGATTAAGTAATCGAATGTCGGAATAAGCCAGAAGGCTGTTCGCCTTGAATGCTGGTTTTCATATCTCAGCTTAGCAGTCAGCTAAACTATTTTATATTAATATTTAATATTTTATAGCCATCTTAACGGACAACTAGGCTTTAGCATCCAGCAAGCCAGTCTATGCATCCGGCAACACCGTTGTCTTGGCAACACTGCCTCTCTCCTTGCACAGGTCTCGCACAAGTCAGAATGACTGCGTTGGAAGCTAAATCTGCAACCAAAATCTCATAATCCTACGCCCTCCTGGAGCCACCCAACCACTTGCTCTGGGTCAGCTTCACTCAGGGGTTGTTTTGGCGGCATGGTTGAAAAATTGTCTCGAACGGAGCCATCTGTACACAACAGTCCATCAACATTGGCTGATTTGTTCCTTTAAAAAAATCTCCACAACTCTGGTGAAATTTTAATAAGCAAACTCCACACGTTCATTCTGCTAGCCATCATGGGCACAGATGGAAAGTAACAAACGTATTTCATGAACTGATAAATATAATGCAATCAAAATCCATTTTTCTTTTCAATGTGGGTTAAGGAGGATCGAATGACAACATTACGTTTTGATGTCACAATTTAAATTAAAAAAATGTTCAACAAATTTCCTAGGATTCTTCTGTATTTTTTCAATAATAAAAGTGTTTATGCTACCAAACATTGAAAGACACTAAATAATCCAGCATACTGAAAGATATGCAGTCAAGTTAAAGTAAGATACTCTGCTTCTGTGTTGATGTCTATGTTCTTGGAACTGGTTATAAATGGCAACACCTTAATTTTAAATTGGCCAGCTTCAACAAGACTTGGAAAACTGTTTTTCGTGATGTTTCATTTTGTTTTAAGTCATTCAAAATCCTCTGTAAATAAGAGTCGGAAGAATCAAGTTCAAAAGCACAAAACTCAGGGTGGCAGCCTGTTAGAATTGCACAGCCACCTTTTGCACCAATCTCTGATTTTACAATTGCTGCTGGTTGGTTTGGTAAATTGCAATAGGATGCAATAATGTCTATTTTGAATCCAGGTGAATCATGATAGGGCAGAAACTTTCCTCCACCATTAACATACAATTTGCATGTAAAACCACTAGTGAGTTGTGGAATATCATTAACTCGGACAGGCACAGCATCAGCACCTCTGTGTGTGTCATACTCAAAATGAGGAACCACTGGGCCAATGCACCCTCCTGAAACATACATTTATTCCATGCGTATGTCTGTCTGAATTGTCCCAATGAGTTAGTTCTAAACTCCTACCACAATCATTACATAAGATTTTCTGCACTTTTTCTTAGACAGTCTTAAAAACTAATTGTAAATAATAAGGGTTAAACAAGATATCAGTTTACAGATGACCCAGTTCTAATTCTCAAGACAAAGTAAATGTATTAAATAAATTCACCTGGATAAAAACAAAGATCTCTTTTCCCACAGACCTCCAGAGGACCTCCCTTGTCGAATTCAATGTAGTCACAGCCAAAATAGCCACCTATTTGAACAGATTTAAGATTTCAATAAACTGCTACAGAATTACAAATTTCATAGCCTAAGCAGTAATAAAAGGATATAATTCATATATAACAAACTGTTTCAAGTTTAAGCTTGTATTTTAATAATCCTCAGCACTTCTTATTCATAATTCATATTCAGTATTTGTTCTCACACAAATATTGGTAACAGAGGAGGGATAATGAGTTTTTATTTTGTTAACAATGTGGTGTCAACCTTTTATATCAATGTCTGGTGAATGATGACAAGCTCTCAGCTTCAAAGAGGTCAGAATACCATGATAATATGAAAACAAGACTATATATGCTTCATGCTCTGGAAAAAAAATTATGTAGCAAAATGCTGAAAACAAGAAAATTTCTTTACAGCATATATATATATCAGTTTTTGTGATACAATGTTTGCTTGTCAAACAACTGTTCTCTACTGCAAAGGAAAACCCCCAGAAAAGTGGTCCTATAAGATAATGTAATATCCCTCATGTACATATCATCCAATTCCAGATACAGATTTTATTTTCTGCTGCTCTTCATGCAGTCCTGCTTGTCTTTTACAAAAATGATCCAACAAACTGGCATTCTTCAATGTTGCTTTTTTGGGCAGATGAGCAATTTCAGGCCATCATGCACATCTGTAGGTCACCCCATACTTTTGGCACCATTCACTGGGAAATGTTATTGAGAATAATTTTATTTTAAATCTATTAGGAGGTAATAAATGTATATAAGATGGTAACAATGGGAGGTAACAAGCAAAAAGCATCACAAATGCACAAATTGTGACTTTGAATTACTATTAACAGCAGAAAACACACAAATGATCTTTTCATCTATGTCTTTGATTTAAAGATTTAATAAAGTTGTAGAGATTTAAAGATGAAACAGTTGCAAAATCAAACCTGCACAAAATCCAAAGTACTTTCCCCCATCCAACACAAAGCGACGGATTTCTTGTATTCCTTCTGGTCCAAGGGCACGGATGAAACCTTTGTCATAACCACCACCAAATATCACAGCAGCACAGTCACTACTCAAACCACCTGGATGAAATTAAACACTTAAGCTGACAAATTTCAACAATTGTGCACAATAACAATTATGTAGAATGGGTGGTTAAAATTGTGAACTGTGAACAATTATTTATAAAATATAAAACAACAAACACAAAAAATGCAATTATGAATGCCTAAAATTTACTAAACAAACCTTCAATACAACTGCTTTGCATTCCATGACTTATACTACAGTGATTCCCCTTTACTGTGGGAACACTGTGAGTCTTCACATTGTTCTTTGATCTACATCTTTGTGACTGTTTTGTGGATCCTGTTCAGTGCAGTGAGGTTGCCTATTGGCTGAGATATTGCATTATATGCATCAAATATTATTATTATTATTATTATGTTATAAATGATTTATTACATTTATTTCTAGGCTACAGATTTTATATCAATTTGTAATTTGCAATAAACATTCAGAGAGCATGAAAACTATGTTAAAAAAAGCTGATCCATTGAATTACTAAATCCACTTAACAGCAAGAATGTGTACAGCAGGTGGCATGCAGCTGCTAATATTCTTTCAGTTAAATGTTCTGTCAGGCCATTGTTATTGTATTTGTACACTGCCTTGCAATTAACCTGTTCTTTCTCCCTCTCTTCCTTCTTACATCTCTTGTTAAGTCTGTCCTGCCAATATCCTTTTGTTGAAGACTTTTTGTTGTTATTGTTACCTATGGGTCTTCATTGTCTTTTGCACATTTTACATTGTTGCCTATCTTTCTGTTCCTTAAAGTACTACAGATCAATTTAGCTTTTGTATCAAGTACTGAGTACATGTTCCTATCGAAGCAGGATTCAACACCATATAGCACAATTATTATTATTAATAATGACAATGAACAATGATAATTCTCCACCTGACCATATCATAGGAAAATGAATGCTAAAATCAAAGTCTATGAGAAAAAATGTTTTCGGATAGGATTTAATGGTGTTAATATCAATGAACTGCTAACATGAGAAGGCTATGTAATGCAGATGAACAATTAATGCACACAAGCAAACACATACATACATGCATGCATCCATGTGTGTATGTGTGTACACATTAGACCCATGACTTTAATAAGGACTTTGAAATAATGAATATGTGAATAGCTGCTGGGGAATAGTAAGCAAAGGTATGTGGCACTGCAATTAAATGGATATGACATGAACAAAATGTTGACGATGTCTATACAAAATTAACCTTTCTTGATATCTTCAGGTGTGATGAAGCTAACTGGATGAGCTTCTGGACATAAACAGTTTTCCAATGACCTCTTCAGCAAGTTGAAGCTTTTTTTGCAGGTACCTTCTCCATTATAGACAACCACTTGGCCCACCATTTTGCACAGGAATATTGCTGTTCCTGTCCACAGTTTAATCAACAAAATCGTAAAACACTTTCACACTATATATGTTCTCAATGCTGTTTTTTTCTTACAGCTTCATATTTATTTACATTCTTTTAATGACCTTAGAAATACAAAATGTTGAAATGTGATCTAAAAATTACAACTATCAAAAAAGTACATATTCAGGTCATCAAAAGATGGGAAACAACTTTAATAAAAATCATCATAATTTTTACTGTGAGGTAAAAAGTTGATCAATTGTAAATAATAGCTATTGTTTCTTTTTTCTTTTTGTGAAGCTGAAATGGAATACTTTTTAATGTTTTTTATACTGGAAATTCGAAGTTGTTTTGACAATTAAAATTCTGAACTGCTCATTTTCATAATAATTAAACGGCTTAGATAATTAATTAGTTTAGCTTTGAAGAAAAAATTTCTGTCGGTTCTATAAGAACCTGAATTTTAACCATCTACAAACCCATCGCTTGTGACAGTATTGAGAAAGGCTGTATTTTCCAGATTTCGTCTACGTATTACACCCCCATGACTGCATGAGAGAAGTATACAGCAACTTCAGTAATGCACTTGTACTTTTTTTTAAATTCATACACTAGGTACTGTCTATATTTTTCTATAATATGTCAATATTAGTATTATTACGACCAATAATAGTACTAGAAATTCCACTGAAACAGTCTTCTCCGGGGTCTTCAGTATGGTGCACGAGCTATGCAGTGTCAGGAACTGTAAATGTGAACATCGACCTGAACGTAGCTTTTACATCGAACCTCCAGACTTTCTTATATGTGGACTGGGAAGCATACCAAACAGTTAATGCAGTATTTTACTTATATATATATATTTTATAAATGGGGAACTTGTGATTCAACGTTTGAGCAGCCGACAATTCGTGGTTTGGGAGATTAATGGAATTTAGCGATAGATTGATCTCCCCCTTTGAGTCGTGTTTCTTCGTGCCAAGGTCGTGTATGTGTGTATCTCTCATAGGCTTAGTCAGTTTCGACGGACAGCAAACAGTCCAGAGATATACGCGTGTGCTTCGTGCAAAACGTTTTACCATGAACGTATATTTTTGGACTACTGTCTGCCGAGATCAACTCAGCCTCTCGCGAATACAGGCTTTTCTATGGTCTCCGTGCTCGCGAAGTTGTAGGCTGTCAGGTTTCTGCGAATCAATTAACAGTTTAAAAGATGTACAATAAATATGCTACTTAGTTATTTTTTGTTTTTGGTATAAGTCTTCGACCTTTACTTCCCAAGACTTAGACCCAACAAATTAAAAACAGACCACAGACTCAATAAAAGACCACGAAGCTAGTCCTTTTGTACCTCCGTCAATATGAGAGTTGTATGATCGCACTTGTACAGACGTATGATCGCACAGTCTGTGATCGCACGCATTTCTACTTAATGTGGATAGTTAAACCCTCAGACTTATAGGTCGGCGGTTAAACCAGAAGCAAAGTTGCGCTTTCTTCTCGTTCTAGAAGTTAACGCGGAGAAAACTCGTCTGTAAGCAGTCCAGAGATTTTGTCCTTAGTTCTATTTCGGTCAAGTTACATTCAAGAACAAAGTCTGTTTTATTGTGAGTACTCGTAACACTTTGATGAGACATTTATATCTGGATTAAAAATATACGTGTTTTTGCTATTATAATGGATTCATGAATAAATATTATAAGAAATAGTGTATTTCGTACATATAACACACTTTCCATAATGCTACAAACTTGAAGGATTTTCGACCTGTGGCTGTCACGTCTGTTGTGGCCAAGTGTTTGGAGCGGGTTGTGAGAAGTTTGGTAACCTCCACCGTGGCTGATCGCCTGGATCCTTTGCAGTTTGCCTAAAAGCCACGTAGGGGTGTGTCTGACGCCACTCTCTTTTAAATGCTATCCTACAACACTTGGACACCTCGGGCACCTATGTTCGGGTCCTGTTCATGGATTTTTCTAGCGCCTTCAACACGGTCCAGCCACACCTTCTTGTAAAGCGCCTACTAGACCTGGATGTAAACACCAGCCTAGTTCTATGGATCATTCTTGAAGGATCGACCACAGAGGGTGGGCCTCAGTGTTCCACCGACAGGTACTGTAGGGTCCGGCTCGTCTGAAAGGGTAAATCTGTCAGTGGATAAAATTATTCTGCTAGACGAGCTGATCCTCAACACGGGTACCCCTCAGGGATGTGTGCTTTCCCCTATCCTATTCTCTGTATATACAAATAAGGTTGCCATTAACATTGCTATTCTCAAACGTGAAATATGCAGATGACATGGTTGTGGGTTGCCTCAAAGACGAGCAGTCCCTGTCACAGTACCTGGCCTGCGTGGGGGAACTAGAGGACTGGTTTGACCGCAGCTTTCTGGAGCTGAACGTCGAAAAAATGGTCCGTGGGAGAGCACACATGGAAGAAATGCCAATATCTCTTTCTCCCCGCCAACCCAAATCAAGGGACAGCAGGTGCTGAGGGCTGTTGGGTTTAGGTACCTTGGTACAGTAATAGATGAAAGGCTCTCCTTTAGTGATCATGCGCACCAAGTGTACAAAAAGCAGCTTCAACGTCAGCTCCGGGGTGCTGGAGACTGTCTACAGGTCTCTTGTTGAAATCATTCTCACATTTAACATCGCTGCCTGGTACGGTCACCTCCTCGTCAAAGACAAGGCAAGGCTGTCCAGAGTCATCCACCAGGAAAATAAAATTATTGGTACACCACAGCTGCCACTTTCTGACTTGTGCCTTCGTTCAGTCAGAAAGATGGCATATAACATCATCTTAGACCGAACACACCCTCTCCATCCCTGCTTCCAGTTGTTGCCCTCAGGCAGGCGCTTTAAAGTGCCACGTGTGCGAAAATCTATCAGAGGTCCTTCGTGCCAGCATCCATCACCATCATAATAAAAGGCACAAGGACCCTTAGGTCTATTGGCATCCTGCTTGCGAAGCTTCCCATTTATGTGTGAGAATGTGTAGGTGCGCGTGTGTGTTAAATGTCTGTGTGAGTAAGTATGCCTGCCCGTTCTTGGGCTTCCTCGAACAGACAATAAAGTTTGATTTGATTTGATTTTGATATGATAATATCACAAGTATGTGAAAGTATGGATTTTTTAAAAATAGATCTAAATGCGAAAAAAACTCCAAACGAAACGGAGATAGTGAAGAAATGTCAGAAGTGAGTGCCGTTTACTAGACTAGCGGATATTTGGCATGTGTAAGGAGTTCATGGCGCGGTTTTATCGTACTGTGATTTAAACCATCCTTTGTTTTCCATCATTATCTGTACAGCAGTACAACTGCTCAGGGGAAATACTAGCTTGAGCATAATTATTTCCAAGTTGATTTCGAGTTGGTTTCCTCTCTGTTCTCAGCAAGCGTCAAACAGAAGAATCGTAAAATCTTTCAGTACCCGTCGCACCCAGCCAACCCACTCTTTGAACTTTTTACAGGGCATTGCAGCAGCGATGATACGATGGTTCCGCTCCAGTTTCTTTCCCGAGGCAACCCTGTCAACGAACCGAGGAATATGACCCAGCACCGATTGATCCACTCTTTGTGTGTATGGGAGAGGTGGTGTATGGTGGAGGTGGTGGCAGATAAACCCAGCTATCTCCATGTCTCGATGCACAGACATATTTCTAAACTGTCAAGCAAATCGGTGTCCAGCGACCTTCCGACACCAAGCGCGTCCAGCTTGATGCGAACATGACTGCGCTGACTAATGACAATGACAATGACAATGACCAACTTTATTTGTCCCAGTGGACAATTTGAATATGGGAATGTGCTCTAGTTCAACAATGAAAACATGAAAGATGAAAAATAAAGAAGTGGGCAAGTAACAATCCTATCATATATACACCTCTATTCCCACCTTCTCTATGCCGACGACCCACCTCGTTACTCCATTAGGCCTGGGAATAGTATTTTACAAACTTAATATTCGATTTCTGTACGTGAATGCTTCGGTGTTTTCCAAGATATTTGTTTTAAAAAGAAAACGGGAAAAAATACTGACCAAGGCTGGGTCCCCTCCACAGCCGCGGACATGGGTGCACCTGTGACATAAGGCAAGTGTTGGCCTTATTCTGAAAATGTAGAAATCCGTAAAAGGTTTAGTGCGGACTTGGGATAATAAAAGATGGCGCGAAGCCGACATAATGATGTCTCTGCTACGTGTTCTAACTGGAGAGTTTATTGAATGCCACCACTCATAATACCCACAAACCAATAACACAACATGGTGTCAGAAGTGAGCAGCAAAGTGCTAGCTATGTGATTTCTCCAGGAACTTTCAGGTGGGCAAGTTTTACCCATTTCGAAATATTGCGCAGTACGTTCCAGTTCGCAATGTGACATTTCTCGCAGCATGTCTTTATAGAGTGTGGTTGGATGATTCAAAGTTTTGTGTACTCTACATAAGTTTTGACTTGCGGTGCTTAGTACAAACATTCGTGTACCCCACTTCAAGAAAGTTGGTTACTTCGGTTTTTTGGTGGACACCAGCAACATGGCAGAGACACACCAGAGAAAACATTTCACTGCAAACGTTCCGGTTCCCTCAAAGCTGGATTTGTCTTCTAACATTGAAGTAAATTGGAAAAAAATTTCTTCGTCAGTGGCAGAACTATGAGGTAGCAACGCGCCTTGATAAAGAAGATTCAGCTTATCGTAGTGCAGTTCTATTAGCTTGCATTGGCGAGGACGCACAAGAAATCTACGAAGGATTATCCTTTGAAGAAGGGGAGAACAACAAAGATATCCAGACTGTCATCGACAAGTTCAACGACTTCTGTTTAGGTAGCACACATGAGGTGTATGAGAGCTACAAGTTTCATAGCCGATACCAAAACAAGGATGAGTCAGTTGATACTTACGTCACAGCTTTACGCAAGTTAGCAAAATCATGTGATTTCAAGGATGTTGACCGCATGATTCGTGACAGACTTGTGATCGGTGTTCAAGATGACACTATGCGTGAAAAATTGTTGCAGAAGAAAACACTCAAGCTTCCAGAGGCAATAGAAATTTGCAGAGCACATGAGACTTCCAAGACTCAAGCACACTCGATGGTGGTAAGCAACAGCGGGAGTACAATGGACAAAACCATCAACAAGATTCAGAAAGGCCAGCGAAAAGTTTGTTGCGGTATGAAGTCAGGCCTTCGGGGAAAACCAGAGACTAAGCCATGCTCTCGATGTGGAAAAGGTTCCCACAACAGAGATGGTTGTCCTGCAAAGAACGCTAAATGCAGAAAATGTTCCAAGATTGGTCACTACGCTGCAGTCTGTCGCTCTTCAGGTTCTTCTAAGATTCACGCAGTGGAAGAGGAAGAAGAAGACGAAGAAGTTTACATGGGTATGATTGTGGGCAGTGTGACAACAGATCCTTGGAAAGTCAGTCTCCTGATGGAAGACACAGAGAATGTGTTTAAGCTTGACACCGGAGCTGATGTTACTGTTGTACCTCAGACCGCAGTTCCAGCAGCCAAGCGACCACTGCAGAAAGTGCGCAAGAAACTGTATGGTCCAGGTCATGTTGAGATAGCTGTGGAAGGCATGTTCAAGGCAAAACTGACATACAAGAATATCTCTACAGTGCAAGAAGTGTATGTCGTAAAAACACTCGAAGAACCATTGCTAGGTCGACCAGCCATTACAGCGTTGAAGTTGATAGAGAGAATCAACACAGTTATAGAGGATCAGGAAAAGCAGTACAGGGAAGAATTTCCAAAACTTTTCAGAGGACTAGGAAGTCTACAAGATCCCTACAAGATTCGTCTAAAAGAACAAGCTGTTCCATATGCAGTAGCAGCTCCAAGGCGTTTACCTTTACCCTTGAAACAGAAAGTTAAGACAGAATTGGATCAACTTGAAAAACAGGGAGTGATTCGCACAGTCACCAAGCCCAGTGATTGGTGCGCCCCAATAGTAGTGGTGCCCAAGAGTGACGAGAAAGTAAGAATCTGCGTCGATCTGAGCAAACTAAACGAAGCAGTTCGCAGAGAGAACTACCCGTTGCCGTCAACAGATGAACTGTTAGCCCAGCTGTCAGGAGCAAAAATGTTTACAAAGCTTGATTGCAAAAAGGGCTTCCATCAAATTCCACTGGATGAAGGAAGTCAGGAGTTAACAACCTTCATTACACCTTTTGGAAGGTACTGTTATACACGTTTACCCTTCGGGATAAGTTCAGGGCCAGAAGTATTTCAACGACGAATGTCTCAACTTCTTGCGAACAATGAAAATGTCATTTGTGACATTGACGACCTGCTCATTTTCGGTAAGAACAAGCAAGAGCATGATCGTCACTTGAAGAAAGTGATGTCGACGCTTCAAGAAGCGGGCATTACCCTGAACGATGAGAAGTGCCAGTTTGCCAAAGAGAAGATATCCTTTCTCGGACACATCATCTCGAAAGATGGGATCGCCATAGACCCAGAGAAACTGTCTGCTGTGAAGAATTTTCCCAAGCCAGAGAATATTTCTGATCTCAGAAGATTGTTAGGAATGATTAACCACGTTGGGAAGTTTGCAGGCCCTAACCTCGCAAACGACAGCAAACCGCTACGTGACCTGCTCAAGAAAAACAATGAGTGGTGTTGGGACACTGCTCAAGAAACCTCGTTTGAGAGAATTAAGAAACAGCTGACTGAAGCTCCAGTGTTAGCACACTATGGTACTGACAAAACAACCGTCGTCTCAACAGATGCTTCATCTTTCGGTCTCGGTGCAGTATTACTTCAGAAACAGTCAGATGGTCACCTTAAGCCAGTTTTCTACGCATCAAGAAGTATGACGGAAACTGAGCGCAGGTACGCGCAAGTTGAGCGTGAAGCACTTGCAGTGACTTGGGCGTGTGAAAAGTTCTGTGACTATATCACAGGACTTCGTGATCTCACAATCGAAACTGACCACAAGCCATTATTGTCTCTACTTAAAACAAAAAAACCTTGAAGATCTACCTCCGAGAATTCAGAGATTCCGGATGCGCCTGATGAGGTTCAAGTACAACATTGTCTACACCAAAGGCAAGAATCTCGTGACTGCTGACACACTCTCACGAGCCCCAGCAAGAAACACTCCGAAAGATGAGAGAAGTGAAGAAGAAGAGATCTTCATCAAGCAAGTGATTCAGAGCTTGCCAGCCAGTGAAAAACGCATCGAAGAAATCAAGAACGAGACTGCAAGAGATACTGTTTGTAAGACAGTACTGTATTATCTTCACAATGGATGGCCACGTTCTAGTCCAGAGCAGGAAGAACTGAAAGCGTTTTGGACAGTACGATCAGAAGTCACAGAACATGATGGACTTCTTCTCTACAGATCAAGACTGATCATCCCTGAAGTACTGAGAACAGACATTCTTCACAGACTTCATATTGGACATCAAGGCATCGTAAAATGTCGTGCCTTGGCCAGAGAGAGTGTTTGGTGGCCAAAGCTTTCTCAGCAGATAGAGTCCATGGTACAGAGGTGCACAATTTGCATCAAGGAGAGGCCAATTCCTCCTGAGCCCCTTATTCCCTCTGTCACACCAGCATTCCCTTGGCAGAAAGTTGGAATGGACATCTTTGAACTGAAAAAAGAGCAGTACTTACTAGTGGTGGACTATTATTCACGTTATATTGAGTTGGCACACCTGAAGAATACTTCGGCAGAAACAGTCATCAACCATGTTAAGAGCATTTTTCCCGCCATGGAATTCCACAAATTGTCATCTCAGACAACGGCCCGCAGTTCTTCAGCAAGCAATTCCAAACGTTCGCTCAACAGTACGAGTTCACTCACACAACAAGCAGCCCGTACTACCCACAAGCGAATGGCGAAGCTGAACGCGCCGTTCAAACCGTGAAATCAATCCTGAAGAAGGCAGATGATCCTTATTTAGCGATTCTCACATATCGCGCTACGCCACTTCAGCAAGGTCTCAGTCCAGCAGAACTGTTGTTCGGGAGAAGACTACGCACCATGGTCCCCACCATACCATCTCAATTTTCCGAGAAAAAGGAAAAAAGAAAGGAAGGACTTTCATAAGAAAAACGAGATGCAGAAGTTGAAACATAAACAGAACTTCGACAGAGCACACCGTGCCAGATCAGCCGCTGAGTTGGAACCAGGTCAGCCAGTTTGGGTGAAGCCAACCCAGACACCAGGGACAATCATCACGTCTCTGCCCAACAGGTCATATGAGGTAGAGACTCCCTACGGTCGACAAAGACGCAACCGCCGCCTCTTGATTCCCAGAGATCCCAATCCCGAGAATCCCAGACCTATTCCAAAGAATCTGTCATCCCTTATTCCAACAAACCCAAAGTCCGAAGATGATCCCGACCCCTGGTCTGGTATACACTCAGACGATCCAGACGTTCCTGTTGCCAATACAGAGCCATGTCTAGGAGCCGCAGCCGGGAAGGTGCCAGCGTCCAAAGTCATCGCTCCTCCAGATCAGACTGTCAAGACGACCAAGAGTGGTCGCACCATCAAGATCCCACAGAAACTTGACTTGTAAATTATTGACTCGAATCAACCGCACATAGACTTGAATAGGAAATTCAAGAATATTTAAAGTTGTGTTATAGTGTAAGAAAATTGCAAAAGTAATAATAAATGCTCTAACTAGGAAAGTTAGGTGTGAAGGATTCAGGCTAAAATTAATGTTAATTAAGTTAGGTTGAAACATTAATGTCCATTAACTAAAGAAAGGGAGATGTGACATAAGGCAAGTGTTGGCCTTATTCTGAAAATGTAGAAATCCGTAAAAGGTTTAGTGCGGACTTGGGATAATAAAAGATGGCGCGAAGCCGACATAATGATGTCTCTGCTACGTGTTCTAACTGGAGAGTTTATTGAATGCCACCACTCATAATACCCACAAACCAATAACACAACAGCACCAACCCTTCCTGACCCTCTCCCTCTCGTTAGGTCTTCTTGTTGGAGAATAGAATTATGCGTCATTTCTTTAGAAAGTTATTGATTTTATTTGTCAAGCCTTTTATAATGGCTTTTGTAGTCTACTATCAGCCTGTGTACATTCTGACAGTGTTGCACGAGAAATCCGTGTTTGCATTCGCGCGTGTGAACATGCTCGCTCGCTCTCAAGTTCATATGCATAAGAATACACCCAAAGACATGAAAGAAAATTGTTACAAATGTATTAAGTTGGTCCAATACACCGTTGACAAATTTAATGCGCTTTAAAAAAAAAGCTTTCGCCACAAATTGAGCCTTTAATTGTTGCCTGACGTGCAAGTGTCAATGTATCTTTGCTCTGGGTGAGTCATTTCTAAGTCGCATTAATTGGCTTCCGTGCCAGAAGCATCAGGATACAAGATCCATCGACATTAATAACAAAAAAGTCAAAACAGTTCATGAGTTTTACTATCTTTGCTGTTTACTAATACAGCAATTTGAGACATTGCAAAAGACGGAAACAACTTTCTCATCCCAGGAAAAGAAACCTTTGCCGTACTAACCAAAATATGGAAATCCAAAGTTTTTAATCATGAATACAAAATTAAGTGTCTGCAGAAGCAATGCCGTCGCGGTCTTACTCTATGGAGAGGTAAGAGGTTTATATCTTAGTGGTTTGAGTATCGGTGTCCGTCGCATATGGCCGGTTCAATACTTTAGTGACAGCGTACTTCCCCCAACTGACCTATCTAGCATCGTCCTGACTTCTCATTTTAAGGGATATCTTTTAAATGTCTTATGAGAGTGAATTCTACAAGATATCAGCAAAAATCAAGCTCAGAAATAAGAGACTTTCCACAGAACAAAGATCTAAGAAAAATCCTCAGACTAGTCTGGTCAAGCATCATCACAAACGAAACATTTCTCATACAAATCAGCTTCACAGATGTAACCAACTTAACCCCGCAAAAGAAGATAAAGATGACTAGGGTACGTGTATCAAAAGCACCACTCAAAAAAATCATGTATTTGAAAGCTGATGGAAACTCCTGTTCATGTTTCAATGCATGGGATTATTGATAGGTTGGAAAGAGGTGTTTGGCTGCAATTATTATTACTGTTATTATTTTTGGTTACAGACGCTGTGAGCTCACTGGGGAAGGGGATTGGCCGAGCCAGCAACTAAAGCATTATCATGAAAAAGCAGCAAGCCCTGCGATATGCAGAGAAAGAACAGCGTGTCCGGCACGAGAGCTGAACCCAGAACAGCCAACCTTCGCTGTATTGGTGAAAGACGCTAACCGATGTGCCGCCGGACCACCCATGCTCATTAGGTATATGCATACATCATCATCTTCAATATAAAAAGCAATAGAGGACTAGAGGGTGGAACAACACAACCAAACACACAGCTGAAAATCAGAATGGAGATCTCTTGTGCTTGACGTCCGATGTATTACCTAGGTTAGGTACGATCGAAGCAGATAAAATATTTTACAAAAAATACCGCCATGATATCACCTGTTGTATATGTATTGGGAACTCGCATATATATGTTAAATTATTTTCATGGTACTGCCGGTAAGCAAAATCGCAGGGCTACCATGAGACGCTTTCGAAAAACATACCAAATCTACGTGTAATATGTTGCTGCAAGATCGAGCGCATAAACAGTGAAGGCGGGGATCATGGTTACCAATCTTTCCCGTCAACCCACTCCGACTGAAAATTCTTTCGTACTCCAAATGCACGGTCAGAATGAATAACGCTTCCCATGTTAACTCTCTAACATGTATCTTAAGCGTCTGTACCACGACAACCGTGCTTAGGTAGAAGCTTTTTTTTTTTGTTTGTTTGTTTTCGAAAACATTTAGTTCCCCAGATCGAGATTTCTCCTACTCTGCTCTGTCACCTGCTCTTGTTACTGCTGTTGAAGAAAACGAGCATTATAGATCACTTGACTTTATAACAATTGCTCAGTTTATTTTCGTTCATTAGCACGTATGCCTAGCGAAGGCAACAGCAACGGCCTGTTATGTCAGTGGTCGCAGCACGACAAATTGACCATCCAGAGCACCGCCCCTTTCACTTTTCTCGCTGATCTGGCGCCTAACTACTTCATTTAGTTGGTGTTCCCACAGTAGATGCTAGCTGTTGTCAATCTGCTGGTCTCTGAGAGAATCGTACAATGAATTACCCTTGCAAAATAAAAACACAAAGAAAGAGCCCTTTATTAACTATGCGGGGAAAATGGCGCGTATTTGAGGTATAAAAACTCAAGAACTGCAGCCTTCACTTTGCTCACGCATGAAAGACACAAATGCTGCGGCACTGGTCTGACAGAACACCACGGAGCTTGGTGTACAGGTGGTGGTCTTGTCAAAACAAAACTGGCCCTATTTAGAATATTGCAAGCCAATTGTTCGGTGTCCAGTCATGCGCAGGATAAGTGTGTATCTGCAGGTAGCAACAGGAGTGTTTCGACCAAAAATATAGCCGATAATGACCCCTTCAACGCATCAATGACCTCATTTTTTTTAAAAGGATGCCTCGTTGGCACGTCAAAACCACGTATTTAAATCAATCAGAATGCAGAACAGCGTAAAGCTATTTTAGGAAAGGACAGACGTTAGAATGAGACGGCCGTTTGTAACGCAAGTTTCGGTCGGTTGACCTCTGGCGATAATGCAGGGATAAAAGTAAGTATATTAGTAACATTTCTTATGCTATATCTTTGCATTAAATAAAGCATAAAAATATCCTATATTTTTAGAAGGCCTTCAGTATTTTTAAGGGTTCATCCGGTTACACATTCGTCATCGATCTTAAAACTAGCTTGCGGCCTACCCACTTCCCTTGGTCGATCGTGTGCAACACACGCTGTCACTGCGAGGGTCGGTTAGTTAGCTAGGAAGCACATACCTTCGCGTCACGCTCATGATCCACTTGTTGGTTGGGAAAGTGCTATACCACTTAAAGGTGGTTTTGTATTTTAAAGGGATGTGTGTGTGTGTGTGTGTGTGTGTGTGTGTGTGTGTGTGTTGACGGGATTGGGAGGAGTAAAGTAGAGTATCCTGAAGACCAGATGAGTTTTGAACCAGGAATCTCTTAAAGTGACCAGCATATGTTTTAACCACCACACTATCGGGAACCCCGAAAGCGCGCCACTTGTAGATACTGACGACATATACTGGTCGGGATCCCAGCTCGCCTGGTGTTGACAACGTATCAGCTGAGCTGTTCAAGCAGGGTGGGGAAAAAACTACAAAGGCCCTCACTGCTCTGTGCAAAAGAGTCTGGGAACGCAAAGAATGGCCGAAAGAATGGACACATTCACTATAGTCATACCCCTTCCACACAAAAGGAAACAGCAAACAATACCAGAACTACAGAAACCATAAGTCTTATCAGGCACCCAAACAAATAAGTCATGCTGGAAAGTAATACAGAACCGCATCACCACAACTGAGGAGGAAATGCTAGCAGAAGAACGGGCTGGCTTCAGACCAGGTAGTAGCACGTACAGATCTTCAGCTGTCGCATCCTGATAGAGAAGTGTCGTCATCATCAGCGGGATCTCTATTACAATTTCACAGACTTTAAAAAGGCTTTCGACAGAGACTGACACGAGGGGTTATGGCACGTGATGTGAAAATTCATCAACGAAGGCCTCGACCAATTCATCGAAGCCTTATAAAATAGTTTAACGAAAGTAGTAGTGGTGGATAACCAAGAGCTCATTTTTACACGACAGTACGAAGGCGTGCCACCTATCACCTGTGCTTTTCAACATCTTCTTGGAGAACATGCGTGAAGCCCTCCACGACCACCACACTTTCATCTTCATCAGTGGAAGACCGATTTGCAACCTACGCGTTGCAGACGACATGGATCTGATAGCCGGCACTGACAAAGAACTGATGAAAGATCTTACCAGCAGACTGACAGACAGTTCCAACACTTATGGAATTGATACCAGCACTGATAAGAGGAAAGTCATGTCACTGACAACGACAAAGTATAGAGGTAAGCAGCTTTAAGTACTTGGGAGCCTCCCTCTCAAAGGACGGAAGATCCATGACATTTATCCACATCATGATCGAAACAACAAAAGCGGCAATGGCTAGGCTGGACAGGGTCTAGCGCAGCTATAACGTCAGGTTTATTACAAGGTACAGTTTGTACACGTCCCTCTCAGTACGGATCCTGCTTTACGGATGTGAAAGGTAGATTATGCTTACCGATACCGAGAGGAGAACCCAGGCATTCCAGAACAAGTACCTGAGGAGGATCCGGATCTCGCACAGAGAGCATAAAACCAATGACTTTGTGTGAAGCACGGTTGCCACACTTGCAGGAGCCTCGCAAGTAAAGCGACGTGAGTTTATAATAATAATAATGAAGATTTGTATAGCGCATATTCACACTCATAGAGAGCATGCTTATCTGGTTTGTCCATGTGACCCGGCACAACACCTTGTCCTTCAATGTAACTTACAGCAGCGTTTCTCAACCTTTTAGTTGTGAACTCCCCCCCCCCCCACAGACGCGCTCCCCTTAGCCATTAATACTGATATGAGATATGAGAAAATGACCGCCTTTGAACCCCGCTTGTCAGCACGTCGCGCCCCCGACAGGTTGAGAGGGTGGTCGACGCCGCGGTGGCCAGAAGAAGAACTGGCTTACGAATGTGAAAGAGTGGGTTGGTCGTCCGATGCAGGACCTGCTCACTATCGCCCAGAACAGGCGTGAGATGCGGGTCTTGTCCGCGCCGCGTCTATCCATGTCCCCCTTCCCCACCCAACAGGTTATACCACTCAAAGGATGAAGGGAAGACTGATTAACTTTCTGATTGATCGGAATTGGAGACGAAGCGTTTGACACTTTTAATTTTTGTCGCCAAAGTTTGCCCTCGATCAGTCATCACTGTCCTACAATAAGTGTTTAAGCATTTTTTTTTCTCATGCTCAAATACTGTGGAATAGACCAAGGTCTGATGCAGCAAGCCTTCCTCTGTTGATGATGTCAGCAGGCTATAGCAGCCAACAGAGTCAGTCGATCGTCCTTTAATGTGACATCATCGCAGGTTATGTATAAAATATATACATATATTATATATGCACCTGTTGTATGCTATAGCTGATCCACGCTTGAATGAACGCGATATAATTCGATATCGTTAGCGAGCAGACAGAAAATTTAATACAAGGGAAACATAGTGAATGTCTATAATAAGTCAACATTGCTTTGAACGCAGTAAGCATGTACAAGTGGAACGAAACTATATACGGACTTATATATAGGTCCGTGATTTGATCCAAGTGTTTTCTTCCACATACAGAAGTAGAATGACCTACATTAATCCCACAATGCCACACGCGGCGCTATGTTGCTGTTATGCAGTCTTAGCAATCATCGAACGCCTCAACGAGCGCAGGTGTTCACACCATTAGGTGTACCTTCAACTACAGTAAGAAACGTTAACGTTTTGATGAGAAATTCTATATTTAAACGTACTATACTTAGTTCTTATTTATTATTTGGTATTCAGACCGCGGAGAAGAACATGCTTTCGTTCAGGCACGGAGTATGGTAAAAACACGATTCACCGTTCAATGTAATGCTACCGACTAAGAGTGAGTAAAGAGTTTTATAAGAACGCACGTTTGATGTTTTTTTCAATATTGTTCTCACATCTTCTTCCTTTTTTTGAGGTGTAGTACAGCTGTATTATTAGGTCTGATTACAAGTTAGGGAAATATAAAATATGATGTTAGAGATGTAGGTCGGTGAATCTGGATCGTTCCTGGCCGTACTCGGTAGCCTACATTTAATGCTTGTGATCCTTATTAGAAATGAAGAAAACATCTGTAATATTGGATACACACCTCATTAGAACTTTATTTTATTGGTCACAAAACGTAGAAACTAAACGGCGATTACTGATTGCCCATGTGTTGTAAAAGCTTGTGATTTTTATTAACCTCAAAAATAAAAGAGCCGTCAAGTTCAAGGTGTCATTGCTGTCAGTGAAAACAGTCAAATCATTATCATGAGCAGTCAAATCATTATCAAAGTGTACATAATGAATAACAAAAACCTATATTTTTTTAATGTATTCCATGCAAACAGTGAGGATAACAATTCATAATATTGAATAGCATTTGTAATAGCTTTTAGTAAATAGTTGCACAATGTTAAGCCTTGTCACATGAATGTTAACAAGAATCTACATCATACATGAGCAGTTACGGAACTGTCCTTTTAATCTCTTGATGTAAACTATCTTCAGTGTTTAACCTACCATGACCTAGAGGATAACCCAAGTCAAACAGAAAATTATGTTCAAAGTTGCTGGCACTTACTGGTCATTAGTAGTCATTAGTTTGTTTCAAAAGATATTTTATAATTATTTTTTTGACACCCAAAAGAAAGTCTTTACCTTTTTTCAGAATACATGTGAGAATTGTGATGGTCAAAGACTTGTTTCTCATGAGCAAAACTGCTTAAATTTGAGAAATTATTTTCTTATCATAAACTAAACCGATTACTTTGAAAATTGTGCACAAAGATAAGCCTTTACGATCTCTATGTTAAAACAGTTTTTAATTAAGCCCATAAATTCTGTGATCTATGCTGTAAGAAAAGAAACTTGCATAAAAATTTGTCATTATTAAAAGAATTTTAATAAATTTTACTTATATTACAGGTACACCTGATAAATTAGACTTCACTGGACTGTAAGTGCATGTTGCTCTGAAGTATGCCACATGGTGCAATACCATTTCCCTTTGGGGACTGCCGCATTTGCAATGATAAAGCCACAGGTGTTCATTATGGAGTGGCGACTTGTGAAGGGTGTAAGGTCAGTATTTAATGTTAGTTTTCTAGGGAGCCATTTATTTCGCCCCAAGATTATTTTGTCCCACACCAAAAGTCATTTCGTCCCATGTAGGTCCATTTTATCCCACTTATGGTTCATTTTGTCCCACGTATGGTCCATTTAGTCCCAAGACAGAAAAGTCAAATCATCCCAAGCCCAAAAGGCGAGTCAGTCACCCATGTTAATAGCTACTTGTTTCATCGGTGATTGATTCGCCTTCTGGGCTTGGGACGATTTGACTCTTCTATCTTGGGACGAAATAGACCCAATGTGGGACAAAATGACTTTTGGTGTGGGACGAAATGGTAGGGGCGAACTGGTTTTGGGGCGATAGTGGCAATAATAATTCTTTGGCGATTAATTTACATCAGTTTTGAACTATGTTGGTACTTACATTGAGCTTGTAATCATTAATTTGCAGGTTTAACTAATTGATGAGGTTGATTGTGGCTTGTGTTGGTATTTTAGCATACTGATTGGATTTTTAAAAAAAATCCCCACTTACCTACACTGATGGATATGAGACAGAATTGTGTGTTTATATATATATATATAAGAGAGAGAGAGAGAAAAGAGTTTGTGAATTTCTTGCCAAGTAAAAACCATTTTCAAGTAAGCAGAATGTCTTGTGAGCTTGTGTTGTGAGGGCTACTTCAGTAAAGCATGTCTTTTAAAAAAATGACATGATTAATCATAATAAATGGACAGTACAGGTCACAAGTTTTGCATTTTTAATTTTGTGCAGAGAAACTATGATCTAATATCAAATGACCTATCCATTGCAGAGAAGATCTAAAATTACATAGTGGGAGGACAAGTGTAAATGTTTGGAGGATCTAACAATGGGAAATTCTGAATTTTTTTCAAGAACTTATGATTAATTATAACCTCTTGGCTAAGTATCAAACACAGGGACACTATTTTAAATCATGCAATTTTGTAAGCAGAAGAAAGTTGGTAAGACAACATCTACAGTATAACTTTAAAACTTGTTTTTCTAAAAGTGGGCATTTGTTTCAATGACAACACTGAAACACAAAACATTTGTACAAAATTCATCCTTAAGTGTTGTAAGATACTAAGAGCTTGCATGCTGTCACTTACCTCCTGCACAACCCCAATATATCATTTTTGACTCAGACTGTGCATAAAAACATAAAAGCAATTGTCACATAAACATATTAAATTTGTAAAATACAAATACTATCATACACAACTAAACTGCATTTATATTGATCTTTACATTTATGCCACTGATGTTTTGTTACTGCAATTCATAGTTGAATACTTAATATGTCAGTTTTTTTCTCACAAAAAACTTGTACGTTCAGACTTGGATAAAGTATTGCATGTTTACACACCGTATTTCAAACATATCTTTCATGTATTAGCTACAATACAGGGGGAAAAAATCAACTGAAGATGGGTGAAATATCCCTAATATGATGAACTGCTGAGCATAATTCTTAAAATTGGAGTAGCCCATTCTCATGCATGAGATAAAAGCAAAAATATTTTTACCAAAGTGTAGAAAAAGTTGAAAGTTTTTATATCGTTATAGTATATGACTAGTTCTAATTAAAGTTTACTTTCAGGTTTTACTATCACTTGACCCCCTTTCATTTGTTTAACTTGGGAGAAAGTGCTAGACAACCACCAGCACCATTGACACTTCACAGTTTCTTGCTTGTTGGCAGAATAAATATGGTTTTTTGATTATAATTGTTCGGCTGACTTCTAAAGAATTAAGGCTTTTTAGTGTCTTTTTTTTCTTTTTAGGGATTCTACAAGAGAAGTATTCCAAAGGGAGATAAATACAGATGCTACTTTGGGGGAGCATGCATCATTTCACCACAAAATCGGAACCGATGTAAAGCCTGTCGCTTTCAGAAATGTGTGGAGCAAGGAATGGCAGTGGAGGGTTTGTTTTCTTACGATTATGAAAATGTTTATCAAAATTTGGTGAAGCAGCCAGTTTTTGGAATAGCATAGAGCAGTTTTATTTTTTGTTTGTTCTTGAAATAATTAACAGTATAAAAGTATTGATGATAAATACAATGAATTGTGATTAAAAATAGTTAAAATGTTGAGCAGGTGCTGTTCCTCAAAAAGGGATTTTTATTCTTTGTTAGACGTGGAGGGGGTTGGATGAAGGACAAGAAGAAATCCGATATTTACAAGAAACAATAATACAAATGTGTAGAGTACATTTGTTTGGTTCCTGATTACACTTCAGGACAAGACCACATTTCTCATCATATTTTCATACAGCTTCATTATGTTTTTCAGCGGTCAAAATGGGACGCATTCCAAAAATACAGAAAGATAAAGCACTGGAAGAAGCTGCTGCTATAAAGAAAGAGGACCCTGAGAGCAGTGAAACTCTTAGTGGCACTGGGAGCTGCCTGCTGAATGATTCTGGCTACAGTGAGTTTACAGAGCCTCACAACAGGACTCCACAAGCACTCAAACGAAAGCACACCTGGGGGGGTCAAGTAGATGACAGTAAAGATGCCGTTTCAGGCAGTGCTAATGGCGACAAAAAGAGGGATGCAGCACCTGGGTCCAGCAGCGGTGAAGAGAGGACCAATCTTGACACCTGTAATAGGGATTTTCACTCAGATGGCATGCAGAACCAAGGAACCTTCCCTTCACTTCAGTCGAATCTTCCAGAACATGCCTGGAGAGTACCTGGGCAGTTTACAATGCAGCAACATCATCAGAACCTACAGAGCCCAGAAAAAAGGCAGAATATGGGAAAGGAAGAGATCAGCACCCAACAATCAGTTTCAAAATTGACTTTGCCACATGCAGATGTACCAGTCAAACAGGAATTTTCTTTTCCATCTCAGGAAATGCAGCCATATTACTGTGCAAAGCCTGGGGACAGTATACAGGTAAATGCAAAAAAAGAGGTCGTTGAAGAACAGATGATAGACAGTGTTGCTGGTTGCCATGATAAAGCAAGCATTTGTGCAGCTGTAGGTAGCAGTGAAAAGAGACTGAGTAGCCCAGTTTTAAATGAAGGTGATGGCAGGTTTAGTCCAGGGTTTGGGGGTAAATTACGCAACTACAGTCCTGGCTTGATCGAAGTCCTTTTCAGTCAGATGGTTGAGAGTGAAAATGGGAATATAGAGAAAGCTAAAGAAAAACTTTTAAAGAGATTGGCAAGCACTTTACGCCAAGACAAAAACCAGCTCAGCTCTGCAACTTCCTTTCTTACCACCAGTAGCTCAATTACTTTGCCTGAAAGTTTGCATCCAAGAGGCAGACCTACCTCAGACTTGGAATTTGCCTGTAAACTTCATCACAGCAACTCCACTGAAGCTCACATTGGTGGTCCCAGCCTTTCCTCAATATCTTGCTCAGTATCATACACTACATCTTATTCTGGACAGCATGATTCACTCTCTGTGCAACATGAAGATGTGAGTGAACACTATGATCAGCCAGCTGCTTACCCTGCTGATGCCGATACAAAACCCTTTAGAATCTCACAGCCAGGGACAAGTAATTTTCAAGAGCCCAATTTTTCTGTGAGCTGCTCGCAGTTTGAAAGAAGTGTTGATTCCTCAGCCACTTTAGTTCATACTCAGAAAAATTATAACTGCTTATTTCAAGAAACCTCTTCTAGGTCCCTGGACACTTCAAGTACCCATAGCAAAAGCTGGCATGAAAACGAGAAATTACACAACACATTTGCTCAAAACAACATGCATCCAGCTGTATCTCACTTAGAATCTGGAAATACCGGGAATCACCATTCTTTTCCATCTGATGTAGACTTGTTCACGCATGACAGAAATACCTTCGGCCATGGATCAGCATTGTCAGACCAGATGACCCACTGCTATAGGCCACAGGTTTCTGACTGCCCTGGTGTAATGTGCCCAACAAGTAACTTTGTGTCTTCGCAGTCACATTCACAGGTATTTTCAGAAGATTATTTAAATCAGTGTAAGGATTTGTTGAGAGATACCGATGAAGTACTGTCCTTTGATAGTAATAGCTCCTTATCAAGTGGAAAGCAGACGCCTTTGCCAGAGGAAAATTCTTGGGAGGAAACGATGCAGTTGCTGGAAAAAAACATTATTTCAAAATTTGAGCTGATCAGGAGTCGACAAGAAGCAAGAGACAAGTATTTTAAGGAAAATGTAAGCCTTTTGTTTTTGATTAAATATATTTAGGTAGTGTTGTTCAAGTATTGGTGTGCTTTACATTCTTAATTAAAATTGGAAAAAAGCCATGGATTGGGATCTTGTTAAAATCTTCTGTTTAAAAATATTGCTAAATATTTTTTAGCCTTTTTGTCCTTGTCATCTTTCCATAGCAGCTGTTGGTCTTGATTTCGAGTGTTGAGGTTTCATTCATGATCTCATTTGTATTTATAGGTTAGAAAGGATATAGGCTCATCACTGCATTTCTGTATTCTTCCGTTGATATGTTGTGGTTGAAATATTTTTCTGTAATTTCTTATAGTGTGTCCGTTTACTCATGCTTCGCTACGTAGAGTGCTTTCAAATAGTTTAACAGCTTTTTTGTTCCTGCATCTTTATTGCTTTTGCAGATCAGACATACCTGATCCCTAGGAAGGAGATTAAAGTAAAATTAACATCTTGATTTTCACTGAACTCACTTGACAGGGCTGGTATTAACGGCAAGTCTACTTTCCAGAACTGATAAGGCTATGCTTATAGTAGGTTATGGATTATGTATGTTTACACCTCCGGCCCACTCAAATAGTGCTGTTTTGCTAATAACTTTTGACTTGACATGAATACAAGCCAAGATGCATGCTTTCTCTTTAGCTCAGTGGTTCCTTCTTCCTGGAGCTAGGTAGTGTAGTCTGATGGTGCAACAGTTAAGTGCCTGTCACCAGTACAGAAAGGATCAGGTGTCCTGGGCTTAGATCTTGTCTTTGTACTTTCTGTGCATGTGGTACTTGTTTACAGGACCAACAGCTGCTCTACCATAAGGTACCCCTAGTTGCTGGCCCGGCATAAATCACAACTTCTCACACTTCCTCTTCTCCTACCATTACTGGGACTGTGTAACATGGAAAGTGTTTTACATGTTTTGCACTGCACCTGTAAGCTTACACTTTGCAAACAACAAAGTTTACCAGCAGTGCAGGGACCTTTTTCCCAGAATGTTACAGATTATTCTGCCTATCATTTTTCTTAGCTTCTAAATCTATTAATTTGCCACCAGTGCTTTATTGCTCCACTTGTATGGTCAAGTTTGATGCTATATTTTTGTTTTTTTAGTTATGGTGATGTTGGGAAGCATAGAAAATACATTTAAATTCTCAGAAATATTTGGTATATAAAGTAGAAAATGCAAACTGTTTGTTACCGACATTATAACAGTAAATCTTTAAGGGTTGTTGTTTTAAAATGTGTAGCGGGTGGAAACACATTTAAGACTGAGAAACTTCAGTAAGTGATAAGTATCTGTGAAAGATTACGTAAAAGTTTTTAAAAAAATCTAGAACTTCTCAGCAGTTAGGGAGAAAAAGTCCTTCACCACTTCCACAACTGAAGGACATGGATGCCTTGTGGACGGCATTGATGAAGTCTCTAGAAAGTCTGAACGGATCAATAATTGGTAAGTGTATGTGAGCATACTATGGTTGAAGTAGTATAGAGGTAAGTAGTTTATCGTAAAAAATTTGCATGGGAATAATGACAGCCAAAAATAAGAAAAAGACGACCACCTTTATTTGTGAAATATTAGTAATATACTGAAGTAACTATTCTCAGTAAGATTGAGCAAACAGTTTTGTGTCGTGACTTGTGCTACCTAATCTGTATTTTTGGAGGGGATGTATGTGTGTGAGAAGGGGGGAGGGAGAAGGCCACCTGCACATGCATGTGTTTGAATTCTTTAGCATATGTAAATTAAACTTTAATTGTCAATGAGGTTTCAGAACACCTGAGTAAAGTTAGGCAAAAGGTCTAAGAGCATTGTTAAGTTACTTTTTTTTTCATGTTACTGTATAAAGTTGCTTGCAAATATTTTAGTAGCTTTTTCATTAAATTTATGCTTTTATGTCAAATTATTTGGGTCATGCATGGCAACTTGTTTTTATGATGTAAATAATTTTCATTAAGAAATTATTGAAAAAGTGAAATGGCTTTTTATTTATTGTTCTTTAGAAAGTAGAGGAGCATAGTTCAAAGAATAAATAGTATTGGAATGCTAAACTTATATAAATATTAATAATTACTGCTAATACCGTGCTATACACAGAGTAATATAGTAATGTAGATATGAAATTGAGTACTTAGAATACTGGGAAACACTTTATGCAACAGGGTTTTGCAAGGAAGTACCAGGTTTTGGGGAACTTGACCATTTTGATCAGGAAATCTTGCTAAAGCATGCATACTACGATATCTGGATTGTAAGTTTTTTCTGTCTTTTTTCTAAGTTTTAAGTACATCATTATAATAAACCGCAGAAAGGCTCAGTGCAAAATTATTTTAAGCGAGTGGATTTAATTCTTTATAAGATACTAATCAGCCAAAATCACTGTTCCAGTCACAAGTCTATGAACATTACAATTCTTATTTTAGGTGTGGAAAGAGATAAAGACCTTATTTTCTGTGAAATCACTCAAATTGGCTTGCTGATTGGACAGTGCTCAAAGCTGTTGCATTGGCTGCAGTCTTCAGGGATATAAGAAGTTAAAATTTAGGTCTATCTAAAAAAATTACTTAAAAATTGACTACAACAGATTTTTATGACAAACTTATGATAGCCTACTGCTTTTTAACTTGCTAGCAGTTTGGAGCTAAATTTAGTGTTTCACTTTATGTTTAGCCTTAAGGTATATCTTGTGCATTTCCAGAATAATTTCAGAGGCAGATGTTATGTTTGAATGATGTCTTCATCAAGTTAGTTATGGCAGTCAACATAGAAAGTTGTCAGCATAGTGCTTTTATCATTAAATAGAATTGTTGAGGAATGTCTTTTAAGAATCATTCTACTTCTAACTTCTTTCGCTTCACTGAGAAACAGTTGTTGTGTGCTAGTAGAGCAGTTAATGTGATCATTCCACTGACTTTTAATATTTGGTGGATGAATCTGGGAGAGAAGAAAGGACATAAACATTTATAAGTGGAGGTGGAAAGACCTTAACAAGGAACATAAATGTCATGATGCAGACATGACAGTTATTGCAGGGAACCACAATGTCAGTTTAGGCAACTTTATCTTATCGAGAACGTCTTTTTGAGGACAAAGAAATGAGATAGCCTTTTTGTTGGATGTTTTCAGCTGACACAGAGTGAATTCTTTATTGGTGGAGAGTCCTATTTGCTACTGAGTGATGGGACTTTTTACACCCGAGTTCTCATGGAGCAGGTCATAGGCAAAGAAATCACTGACACTATGCATCGATTTGCCCAGCAGTTCAATGCACTTGGCCTCTCACACCGTGAAAAGGCTTTGCTTTGTAGCATCCAGCTGACAACCATCCCTCAAAGTAAGTTGTGAGGTTAGAGTAATATTTCATAAAAACAAGTAACATATTAGAAATTTTCACTGTTCTTCAGGCTAAAAACACATTTTACAGAAACACTTTCATTGAACTTTAAATAACCATTGAACAAAATGTGCAGTAAAAGGAGTATGTTACAAAGGTATCGCAATCATATTTGTTCTGTCTACAGTTAAAAATATTCTACAGTTCCTGTTGCACAAAGGATGTTTGTGTGCTCATATTTAATACATTTTTCTTGAATATCATTAGTTTTAGGTATGTACTGTGCATAGTTTGGACAATTAATGATAACTCTTTTACTTGGGTCAGCTAGGAGATTCTCACATTTAGGTAAGATAATATTTTTACTGCACTAGTGTTTTTATTGTTACACAAATAGGACTTAAGTCAGTTTCTTAATCATCTTTAGTCTTTATTCATTCTGTTTCAATGTGTTCTCATTATGGTGGACTACTTTTTTACTTTCTATTGAACTTGCTTAAGAATTTGCTTTTTTGTCCCAAACTAAAAAGTATTTACATTTGAGTGACAGTGATGGCAGCAATGTCACTTGTTAATAATAGGGTAATTGAAGAAAAGAATATTCTTTCATTCGCAGATCACCATGATCTACAGAAACCTGAAGATGTACAAAAACTCAACTCCTTCTATCTAGACTTGCTTGTACATGCTGTGAGTAGAAATCATGGGGGTGCAAGCAGCCGAGTGCTTGTAGATATCTTCCGCATGGTTCCACTGCTGGCAGAAGTAAACAGGATGCAACGTGAAATAATTGGGTCTTTAAAAATTGATAACCCATCTTTTAAGAAATAAGTACTGTTTCAGGAATAAGGAGGGATTTTTTTTTAAAATACTCATCGTTGCTGCACCCAACTACAGTTTTAATATTTGATGGAGACCCTGCCTCTTGTTGGCAGTGTATTATACCTTCGAGATGTCATGCTTATACTTTCAAGCAAATAATATAAACATGATACAAGATTGATTCCTCTGTGTAGCAGTGAAAGCCTACAGGGACTAAGAATGATTATATTAAAATTTTTTGAAGTTTTTCATGTTGGGTGCATGTTTTATTTAAGTATAGAAACAGCTGACAGTTGTTTGAAAAAATGCTTAAGATAAAAAGGGGTAACTAAAGCAGAGCTTGTTACTGTTTTAAAAGTTTTTGTTTTTTTTCAGCCTGGCTTTCAGACATGGCAGACCCCTTACATTTCACTTCCTATACAGTCGTTAGGCTAGGGGACCTTGATATTCAATGTTTACTTTACCTAACATCCTACCTTCTGTCAGACAATGAGAGAAATAGCAGGGACGCAAAAACTGTGTACCAAATTCCTCATAATGTTCAAAGATTTTTTTTTTTCAGTGGGAATTGGATACATGGTCATTATGAATATTTTCTTAAAAGTAGACACCTTATACAGAACAGAAGAATATATCAAAGCATTCCATTTAGTTTGGTTCCTAGATTTCATCTGAAAATTTTCTAGATGGTTGCCTTCATTGCCAAAATCCTATGCTTAAAATGTTACTTGAAAATGTCGTGACGTTATGATTGTTGCTGATGTTTTCATTAGCATGTGTCTTTCTGTTCTTGAAAAGTTACTTTCTTACTTGCGATGTTATCCTTAGAAATAAAGCTGCTAACCTGATTCTGTTGTCAACTAGATGTTATAACCTGAAAAGTAACTAAGACTGTGGATGTGTAAACTGTATGGTGGATAAAAGGTAGGGAGTAAGCCATGTTGGCTGGTTGTAAGAGGTGAGTGTGGCACCATTATGTGATCATTATTATTCACACTTTTGTGGGGGGAAAAAAAAGGTTTTGAAATTGTGATATCGCCTGTTGCTGGTTATTTGTGGAGATGGAGTTAAGTTTTCTTGGCTTCTCTTTTATATAGAGTGAATGAGTGCTTCTAGGTAGGGGTGGGAAACTAAAGGAAATAATTTTACAGTTGACACTAAGGGAGCAGAAATCTAGATCACATTTCCTTTAAATATTCTTCTCCTCCCATCACCTTATTGTTAGTTTTTATTTCTTGTTTTATATTACTATGGCTTTTTTTTTAATGCGCTAGTTGTTCTTGGCCAAGTGAGGTTCTGTTTTTAAGTGCAATACTATGCTGTATAAGCATTTATTTCTTTGTCTGTCTCTTTTATAAATAGTAAATGAAACTACCAACCTTAAAAAAAAGAAGACAAATATATTTAATTAAATAAATAAAATTAACGTTGCCGGTGATACGTGCTCAGAGAAATCTTTGATTTATTCAAGTAAAGCACTAGAGCATCACTTTCCGCTACACTGGAAATTCCTTAGCCCATTGTCATTTTCTTTTTTTAACCACTAATGTGTTCACGTACATATTCCAACATAATTTGTGTCACAAATAAGTACTGAACACATTGAAAATATAAAGTATGAAAGTGTGAAATTTTTTTTTGTTGTAGGGAACAAACTTTTTCTCAGTATTCCCTAAGTGTCACAGTGATTTTTTACCCCCCCCCCCCCAAACCTCATGAAACACTGATTTCAGATTGTTACTGTTATTTTGCATCTGGGCAAGGCTAATTGCTTAGTGATTATATTTTTATTATCTTTGTTAATGTTAACTGTACTTCATGCAGACATCTATTCCATTCGCTGTGACTTGCCTTTGTAATTGTTTGCGTGCATGAAAGCTGGGGGAGATGGATTTGGGGTGACAACCCTGTGACCGAGACATTTTTAATGTTGATGCAGGATAACTGCACAATTTGTTTTTAGTAAAGTAAATGAATATTTACCAAGTTGAAAAGTTTATTGATTCATGCCTTGGTATCTTTAAAAACTCTGAGGATATCTGAAGTGCATTTAATTATTTCATGTTTACTGCAAACGTTAACTGAGGCATAAATCTTGTAACGTGTATATACTTATAAAGCTTATTGAGTTTGTGTATTGGTTTACAGCAAATTACTGTTTTTTTTTGTAATGATACGCTAGGTGTAACCCAGGTGTGCAGCATGTGAGAATGATGTTTGATGACTTACACTGGCAGATAGGATTGAATCATTTGTTATATGTGGGGGTTTGGGAATATTGTCATGAACTAAACCCAGTTATTTGAAAATAAGTTTGTACTCTGGACTGTTATTTCAAGGATGGGAAAAGTTGTTTGAGACAACATTACTCATACCTTTACTATGTTTACTACTCTGTTTTTAGCAACCATTAGGAATTCATCATGCATAATCTTCTTTTGAAAAGACAAAATTCTTTTTTCTCATCTTTACAGAATGTGGGGAAGTTTTCTTCAGTTTATCATTTACAAACAGTTTTCAGTGGGTTTTCTTTTAACCTTTATGTAACATCTTTGTATTTATTATTATTAAGAACCTTGTGACTTTAATGGTTTCACTATATTAGTGAAACAAGTATGGCTAAGAATTTAAGCCAGTATTATAAATTAAGGGGAAATATCTTTAAATGTAACAAAAGATCCACATATGGTTTCATTTTATCACAGTTTTCATTGACTTATGGGAGTATTTTTAACATAGTTTTTATGTCTAAAACCAGAATAGTTAATTCTATTGATCAGACTTCCATTACATTCCCAATTGGTGTCTGGCATGCTTTTAAATGTCTAACCACCTTCTCAAAGACTGCGGTAGTTATAAAAGCTGCTTGAAAGGATCCAAAATGTAGAGTTTCCTAAATTCTTCCAGCAAACAGCTGCCATTATTTATAGTTTTTTTATACTTCATTGTTTACTGGATGTATCATACACATTACTTTGCATAGAAAGGCTGTGGTTAAAACAGAAGCGTACACATTTATCTTTTAGGTGCTCTTTGTAGTGTAGCAATGTTTGGACTAAAGTCACTTCTAATGGTTTATATTCCTTTAAAAATATTGGATCATTTGAGAACAACGTACATCTGTGTATTTGAAGTGCTAAGAAACTTGGACAGAAGAGCTTATGAAATAGTTAACTAATATCTATTTGTATTCCTGTGTAAGGTTTACTTTGTCTTGTTTTCAAAAATATTTGAGCGATCAAACAAGGATTACATAAGTATAAAAATAACGTAGTAAGAGAATGCATTTTTTTTGTTTGCCTATGTATATGAGTGGTGCCAAGAAAGAATTGATGTGTACATGCAAGACTAGAGAGGTTGCATGGGTTATTCCAGTTAGTGATGGATCAATGCCTCACATTAAATGTACAAGATGTGAGAAGTCTGCTGCACTGTTGAGTTTCCTTCATCCAACACTAGAAAACCAATGGAATTGATTATTGTGCAGCTGGGTGATGGCAGCTCAGAATGTTGTTTGCCTATAAAAGGTTTTGTACTTTGCCTTCTTGATAAAAATATTTTATGAATGAATCGCAGTGATGTTTGGGTCCCTTTACGATGCATTTTATTTTTATAATTGTGGAAGTGAAAACTTTTGTGCACTTCTCTGCTTCTTGCTACAAATTTGAAAAATGTCTGCACTGTATATGGTAATGTGGTGATTCTGTTGCGTAATAACTCATGAAAGCACAGCACTTTAATGAAGAGTTTTGGATTCTTCTTGAGATTTTGTGTGTTTGATAGGAGATTTATTATTTCTACCACACTTGCCTTTCCTAGCAGCTACTACCATTGACATATTTGTCTGTTTTTCTCTCCAGTTTTATTTTGTAGATCCCATTCCAGCATCTGCCTCCAATGTGAAATGCTTTTTGTGAGAAACAAAAAACAAATTTTGTGTTAGGTATATGCAACCCATTTTATGCATGCACCTTCTTTTTTTGTACCAACACATGAAGAGCAGATAATAAAAGATTTAGAAACTGGAAGATCATTTTCACAAGTTCTTAGTCTGAGGACAATCTCATGTCCAGGTATTTGGTGAACTTTATTTGATATATTGTTCTTTTATGCTGTGTCAGCATTTGTGGTCTTTTGGAGGAAACAGTATTTTAGTCATGTCCAAAACTTTAGGATGCCATAAGGATTTGATTTTTTTGGGGGTGAAACAGAAACGAACCAGTTCACATGACTAGAGATACTAGTGCATCGTCAATCATCATCCTTTCCTTAGTGCTAGTTGTTGAGGTGTCCTGACTACACATAGCAGCTGAAAAGGTGCGCCATTTGGGGCAGTCTTACATGGTGTTAAGCAGATCCTGTATGGAATGACCAGTCCCCTTCTTCACTTTTGCCATCCTTTTCTTCCTGTCTACCTTGGCTGCGACCTTCCATGGAGCCCTAGAGAGAGGCTTTAGTGTTATACGAGGTGCCTAGTTTATGTGGTTTCACTCTTTCCAGAAGAAATCCTAGTCCAAGAACAACTAAATGCAAAAGCAAAATCCTGTAAATTTTTTAAGTAAGATTTTATTACTGAAAAAAAAATTATGGGCTCATGGGCGCAAAAGTTGGTAACACTTAATGTAGCATTAAAAATTGTTTTTGAAATTTTCAGCAGTGCGAAGCCTTTAATCATAAATGATCTGAAATTAATGAGGACAGAAAGAGAGTGCTTTTTCATTGCTTTTGTAGCATAATTACAGAGCTAGTAACCTTACATTCAGCAAGAGAGAAAAGTCATGGGGTACTGCCATTATGCCAACATGTGTAAAGTCGACAAAGATTTGATGAAAAATTAATGTATTACATTAATCGTACTGTGGTTGTCTCCAAACCGCCTCTCTTGTTACTACTGTATATTGCAGTTTTTATTTTATGCATCATTTTTTTTAGTGTATTAGCATTTTGTTAGGCATAACTTAATGATGAAGTGTTTTTAATTTTTGAACAGCTGGATTCCATATCATGCTATTCTATATAATATTGGTATACTGAAAAATATCATTGTAACAGGACTGAATTAAGCTCACATTCGATGTATATTTATGAAGTATGCTGCATATTCAGTGTTCTGTGGCGTACCAGTGTTTTGAACGTATTCTACAATTTTAAAAGAGCTTTAGTGTCAGTTATTTAGTGATGCTGCTATGTTTTGTTATACATATTAGGTAGCAAGTGCTGATGATGTACTGATTGAGACACTATTATTGTTACTGACCATGGTGCATTATTCTTTGTGGCTTACATCTCTGGTTGGTTTGTCTGACTCACTTGGTTTGGATCTTTTTTTCCAGCTCTTGAAAGATGCAGATATGCATTCAGTGGGAGGCAGCTATAGATGACCAGCACTTGCTGTAGTCACAAAACTTGGTCCTCATGCTACAGACTGTTTTTGTCTTAGAGAGTTTATTACCAGAGTTCCAGGAACATTTAAAATTCTTTGGCTTGATCATTTTGCATGTGGCATAGAAACTGCTATATTTTTCTTTAAATGTTGTGACTTGGGTAGCTGTTAGCAAATTTATAGACTATTTGTAATAATAATGGTGTCAGAATGTTAGTCTTTTTCTTTTTTGCCACTTTTTAATCTACGTTTGATGCTTGACAATGAGCAATGTGTTGTTGCACATCATCAAAACAGCAAGGATTGCTGTGGGTTTCACTGCTAGCCTCCGGCTTTAGCTGTTTTTCTGTTGATTGGTTGGTTGGAAAAATTTTATGCCAACAGCCAATTCATGCTTATAAACATACCTGCAATGAATGTGCCAGTTATGCATTCATCCGTCACTTTTTTGTGTGTGCAAAAGATACAAGATGTTCGGTTGGGATGCTCAATTTCATGACAGAAAACTGTTCATTAAAAGAAATTTTCTCAGGAAAGGGAAATTATGTAGATTGTTGGAGTGCAGTATTTTGTGTGAAAGTGTTTATCTGGCTAAAAAAGCTTTTAGTGTACAGTTGAAGGCATGCTGTTGAAGTTTGTGATATGGTCCCTTCTAGCTCTACCAAACAATGTCTCTTTTATCAGTGGTCGAGAAACAAGAAAAGACTTTAAGGTGCAAAATGTTGATGTTGTAGAGTTGTTAACATTGGACATTTTTGTTATCATGTTAGGTTGATTATAAAAAAAATTTAGTTTCAGTAAGAGTGGTAGATGTTACAATAGGGGCTGCTACTTGAATTTGAAACTAATAATAATGTAACAGATGCCAATTTTCCTAATTTATCTGTTTGGTGCCTATTAAACATGCCATGAGGGCACTTTTTCAACTTGTTAACCATTTGATGCCCTTGATATTTGTGTGATAACTGTAATAAAATTATTCCAAAGACTTTGAATTTGATTAATATCTTACACAATTGACAGTCTGCTGCATATAATAAAGCAAGACCACCAAGGGATGGTTTTTCTCACTTTATTTTTCTGGTCCCCTGCCCATCTTATACTTGACTGATTGAGCAGAGTATAAAAACAATTGTGGATAATTAAATTATATTTAAAGTGGGGAGTAGGATAGGGAGGGGGGATTGTCTGGAATCAGCGGTTTTGTACATGTGAACATGCCGCCTCCTCTCTAGTTTAAAAAAATGTTTAGGAGTCCAAAGCAAGCACACTTCACAACATCTAACCTTGGCTGAAAATACATTTCAGATGATGTAAACATGACAATGACTACTTTCGACCTGCAATCATCTAGTCCACAAAGATGTGCAAGGGAAGGAGCAATTATAGGGTTTCCCTAGATAAGGTTCAAATGCTCTAATGCCACACAGCAGTGCAAGAATTGAAAGCTTAAGTGCAGGCAACTAAAGGCACTATCACATTATGCATTAACCACTGTGTTCTCGTACAAGATTACTGGCTTTGTGACATGTCGATGACAATGCAGATGTGAAAATCCTGTTGCCTTTGAACTGGCAGGAAATGCCACTGGGGAAAATAAGATAATCTAGTGAACAGCCCCCCACCCCCCCAAAAAAAAGTAGTGAGTGAGAAGCGCTGAAATCCACTCCAGTCCTTACAGAGCATTTATTCCTACTCTTCAACCAAGACGAAACCCAAATGCTATGACTCTGAGATATATATATAAAAAAAAGAAAAGATATTGCATGTAAGCACAAGACATTCACAAATAAGTGCATCATATAGTGAAACAGTGCTTGAATAAAGACAGCAGTAGTACAGATCACCCCAAAATAAGCACTGCCTTGTACCTTTCATGTTCCCGGAAAATTGCCACCATTTCACTTTTTAAAAGCGCAGACATGCGTGCATGAATGCATACACACATGTTGACATAACAGTTACAAATAAATTCAACAAATCAAATGCATTCAATCAAAAGGCATACCCACGTAGTTAATGATCAGGAAATGAGTAGCAAAAACGTTCTTCAGGTAGGCTGCTGGTATTGGTTTTGACTGGTAAAATGCATACCAACCACTTCTTTAAAAAAAAAAAGTCTGCCAGGTCCCTACAGAAGACCTACACAGAAAACTGTCTTCTAAAGATTTCAGCACATTGCCCAAAATGCCATGTGCAATATGAATGATCCAGTAAACATGTCCATGAAGAAGGGAAGAAAAGGGGATATTTACAAAACTAAACACTGTACAATCCCTGTCATAAAAATGTGGAATGTAATATCTGATAAACATCTAGCTGTTCCTCTGATGTTCATATGGGAAAAAAGGCACCACATGCTAATTACAGAAATGAGCAGATTTTGGCTTGCAACTGAAAAATGCCAAGTTCACACTAAGCCCAACCTTTTAGACACATGCACAACAATTATTTAGGTACTGTTAACTTCTCGTGATCTCGGCTGATACACAGCCACTTTGTATGCCAAAGAATATTATCAAGGAGATGATTCAGACCATTAAAATTGGTGTTGCGTATGTAGGATATGAAGAGGGTAAAACTTTTAACCTCGGATTATGCACGATGCACAAAACTTTCTGCTTCCACAGAGATCCCAAATAAACAGTTCCTATAAAAATCCAACCAGATAATCTTGGTGAATGATTAGGCTCTAAGAATCAGAACATCTTGACTTCTCCTTAAGATAAAAACACTTATTTCCAATTAACTTTGAAACAAAAGAATATGGCTAGAAATCTGCAAGCTACTGCAAAACATGTTTCAAGACAGTGAACATCAGATAATATGGTGATGACTAATCAAACAGCTGTAATGTTTCCTGTGTTTGTCCATAAATTCCATCTGCCACAAATGAGGACAATGTTTTAATGTAAATGCAGTTTAATTGTCCATTGACTTTTGCAGACTCAGTTTGACACAACAGCAGTCATCAAAAGGCTGCAGAAAATATATGTAATAAAATGTACTTCTTCCTGCCTCAAAAAAAAAAGTGACCAACATCTGTACACAGTTCTCTATCAACACGATGACAACAGTCAACAAACACCTTTTTCTTTTTTTATCAAAATTTTCTGGCAGGGATAAAAACAGAAAATTCAATAATTCATGACACCTATGACACATGAAAAACAATCCTACTTGTTTATATGCTTAAGACAATGTGTGAAGCCCTTACTAGCAGAAGTACAACAAAACCAGATGCATTATAATCAGTTACTCTACATGCATACAAATACAGCGTTGTTTGTGCTATCTGAGTGTCTTTATCAATAACACCTGAAGCCTACCTGTCTGTAGTGTGCATGCATGTGCGTGTATATTTACCATGTACTTTTTTTTTTATACAGGCATGTAAAGAGGCATATCCACATACTGCACAAATGCATAACCAGCAAGCAATTCGACTTTTCATTTACATGAATACAGAGGTGTAACTAAAGCAAAAAAAAAATTTGGAGTGACATAATTAAAATACTGTTGGACAGTTGAGTATGATACACAGGTTTCCAATCCCACAAATGACAACTCTGCTCTCCCAGCATCAGGATGTGTGTGTGTGTGTGTGCATGCATGTGTGTTCAGGAAACAAATATCTAGTACATATACAAGCTGTTGGGAAATTCTTTCTGCAGCATACATCAATCACTAAGTGAAGGAAACCTGCTCACAACAGATACTACATTAGGAATGCTTTATTCACAAATATTTTCACCTTTTGCCAACAACTGAATGTCACCTTGCTTAACAGTTTCTGTCTAAACTCTAATTTTTCAGGGTTTTTGTTAGTGACAAATCTTGATGCTGAGCAAAGAAGCAATGAGTATAAACTCTAAAACTTTGCCAAAAGCAATGCAACATTTAATCAAGTACTAACCCATGTAATGACAGAGCTTGGTGCCAACTACACTGAGTCTGCTAAGAACATAAGTGACTGAGCTCTAGTGGATGTGATATTTCCTGCTTGTACAGCAGGGATCCACCAGCCCCAACTCTGAAACCTTATAAACAACACAACCAAATAGCATACTATGTTACCACCATAATAAAGTTTCCCCTTCCGACATCCATCACCCCTTCTGCAAACTGGCTTGGCTCGATCACTGACATACCATGCCTCATCTACACATTCTTTACATTTAGTCAATTGGACACAGCCTTCTCTGCCATTTGTTCTGGACAACAGGTGTTTCATTGTCTTTGAGGTCGCCTCAAAACTGGCTCTCCAACAATGAGCATACTGTCTGAGCCACTGACTCCTTGGTTGAACGTACTGTTAACCGATACATCTGCAAATGTTTGATTAAAACAAGAAAGTGGAAAAAATGGTGGATGGTAAAAGACCGTCTATGGGATAGCTACCTTTATAAGTAGTACCATATCAATGCAAAAGCAACATTTTACAAAAACGGTAGAAGAAGAAATGTCAGAGAATAAACCTTTAATTTTTTAATTCTGTTTTATATTTGTTGCCTTTAACAGACATTCTAGGCAGAAAGGGCTTACATGGAGAATATCCTTAAATAGTTATAGAAATTCTCTGAGACAAGTCTCAACTGCAGGTAAGGAAAGCATGAGAATTTTACTAGAATGTTATATGTGAATTGAATGCAACCAAATGCAAAGTGGAACATAGTTGCCACACTCACCTCAGCTTGCCTGTTAGGTTCTAGTCGCACCAAGCAGCCTATCTGTTGATTACGTGTATGTAAGATGCCAGATGACACAAAGTTGTCTGGATTAGGGTCAATGCCTTCCAAAATGCTGACACCAAAACCCAACAGCTGCAAATGAAGCTGCCTTTGCAAATTACTGATTACTGACACATAAAAACAAGAGGAAAATCCGAACTACATATTTTCCATTAAGGAAAGATACTGTTCTAGGAAACATTAACTAGAACCTGATGAGATCTCAAAATTCCCAAGTTAAAACCACTTGAAAATAAAGAGATCTTTGTCAAACAGTAAGTTTAATATTAAAAATAATGTTTTGTTATATTGACATAAAGCAACATGTAGACATTAAACATGACAAAATTAAATACTACATTCAGAAGAAATATTTCTCCTAATGAAGGCATAATGTGCATGCACAGGTGTGATACACCCAAACACACCTTCTGTTTTGACTGCTCAGTATCTTGAGGAAAACATGCCTTGAAAATCTTCTGGCATTCCTGCCCAGGTCTGTAAAACAGTCCAAAGCATTTCTGACATTAGTTTCAGGCTTGCTCTTTTATCACTAACAAAGACAGCAATCTTTGCCTTTTACCAATCTACTGGACAAATCACAGTAAATTCTTTAGGCATGACTTGACACTCACGAGCTTAATGCTTTCCACCTTTGGAAAAAAGCTTCTGCATTCATCTCAGCTGGCTCAATAAACTTGTTGACAAAGACAGGCAGTTTCAAACAAATGCGGGAAGAAACTCCACTATGCCTGTTAAGAAGAAAAAGAGAAAAAATATAGGATTAGCATAAAACATTGCCATGAAATGTATTGATATATGCAGTTCAATGACAATTAGTAACAGGAACTAAAATCAGCTGCAGTTTCATAATCAATAAAAGGTTATATGTACAGAACTGGGCAGAGAAAGTGAAGGAGGAGGGATAATCCCCTATCCCCCTCCCCAACACAAGACAGTGAGTCCAGGCTTGCTTTATTCTGGAGCCAACGAGAATCTAGTTTTGATGGTGGATTTCAAGCCCAAATCATCACACTGCAACTAACATCAAAGCATTACTCAAAGCTACACAAACTAGAGGAAAAAAATGTCTCACACAAAGCTGATATTCAGCAAGGGATTATCAGTAAAGTCAGCAACACATTCAATGTTGAACAACTGTTGTACTTGAGCTCCACCATCAACAACAGATTCAACAGGTTTAGGCTGCACAGACAGCTGTATCAATAGTCAAGGAATGACTGCAATTTTTATTTCCTAAGATTGAAGCTCAAAATTAAAAGCGTTTAACAAAAAAAAAGAAAAAAAGTTACTGTTCATTTTAAAAGAAAAATAAAATTTCCTTTGCAAAAAGGATATGAGAAGAAAGAGACCCCGGTGTGGAAATGTTTGCTGTAAAGTTGGTGAACTGCAGTGAAGTCTTGTTGCCATAGAACACACCAATGCGAGCAAGGTTTTGGCGGTATTCAGACTTGACTCCAATCTGGACCAGGTCATTTTCATAGAGCACTCCATTGTTTTTACACACAAACCTGATAACACAAATTAACATACATAACTTTGCACACAACACCCCCACATGCAATCAACCCCAAGCACCATGCAGAAATAGTTTACAAAATGAGGAGTATGCAAGATCAATTAAAAACAGCCTATAAATCTTGACATTTCTGTCTCAAGATATAAGAGATAACACAATCATGATGCCTCACTCTTGTAGTAATGTCATCTTGTAACAGACATGAAATCTACAGTATTTTTTGTTGTTGAACCATCAACATGAACTGGAACATTCTTTCCAAAGAAGAATCAAAGAGAGCAAGTTCCACTGCTAAAAAAAAAATAAGAAGAGGGTAGTTGTGTGACCTTCCAGTTATAGGAGAGCAGGGTGTTATATGACTGTGAAGTGTCAGAGCCCTGACTTATCTCAGGAACATTTTTAGTGATGGTGGTACCTTGCCATCCTCAACCCTCTATGAGGTCATATACCCTCTCCACAGATAAGTAGACTGGGAGGTGCACATCGTCACATGGGTATCAAACAGGCTAGTGTGTGCACCTACTGGTTCACATTCCATTACTCTAGCCATTAGGCTATTAAAGGCTATTGATGAATATCATTTTGACTGGCTTCTTTTCTTTTACTTTAACATCTTTTTGAAAAAAAAAAAAAAAGAACGAAAAAAGATAGAGGTTTGTTCTCTCAGAAATTCTATCCCTGCTATATAGAAGACACTTTCTTTTCTTTATTGTTTCGCTTTCAGTTTCCTGCTTACAATTGCTCTTGCTTTTAACTGTCTCTTATAGTAATAAATACTGACTTCTTTACATTCTCCTCTGCACCAGGTGTTAACCCTAAGGAGTCAAGTCCATTGCTTGTAGGCTGGGCAGGATCTCCAAACACATCCACCAGAAAAGCAGCAGATGAATTACTTGTTGCTGCTGCTGGTGCTGATGGCTGTGCCTCTAGGCCTAGCAGATCTGCAGATCCACCTGCAGGTGGTGTCACAGGCATCTGACAAGCACAAACGGTGGTATGAAGAAATGTCATTAAAGCTCCCAGAAACACACTTTAACCAACCTGTTCTTAGTGAAATTTTTACAGCTTTAAAACTACATACACTGAGCTATGTAAAGTGACAATAATATATGACTTCAGTAGACAGCCTTGGTCAAGGAGACACTGAACTTGAAACTTTGAGAAACCAACTGCATAGAACCTTAATGGCTTGATGCAAAGGAACTGCGTGACTGGCTAGTCGCTAATGGCAATGGCATTCTTGCAATGCTGGATTAATGGCACACCTGCAGTGCTGGTCCATCACTGCCACCTGAAACTTGGGGTGCAGGCATCTTGTGATCTTTATTTTCTGTGGGGTCCGCTACTGTAGGCTTCTTCTTCTTCAGTTTGGCTAAAATAGAAGACTCGCGCTCTGGGAAGGGTGGCATTTCTTCAAGAACTGTTGCCTAGAAGCAAATGTCAAATTTAAAAACAAAAAAGTCATGTGATACAATGATATATGTAACAGAAAAAATATATTTCAAAGGCAAGAAATAATGGCAAAAGAGTTATCTGTCAATAATTTTTTTAAAAAAATGTGCAGTCAAAGAAAACTGAAAGTTATATGAATCATTATCTGTCAAAAGACCTCTATACCCACCCCCCCATCCCGTGCCAAAATACCCCTTCAAATGTCCCTTTCACAAAAACACTCCCATACCTACCAGTACATCAGCAGAAGCCACAGTGCTGAGTTGTAGATATTCGATGGCTCGTTGCTGTAACTCTACATCAGGGTTACGCAGGTTGTTATCACTCCTCAGTACCTGCACATGGTAGGCAAACAATCTGTGAGCAATATGACTACTTACTATCTTGCAGGGTGGGTCTTTTTCACCAAAACACTGAGGACAGGTCACAACAGCAGAGGCCTTCAGGTCAAATATATCTCAGTAGCATAAACAAGACTGACACATGAGGCATGCTAACAGGTAAAGACCCACCCTATCCTCAGGAGAAGGGGCAGCCCTGGCAGTGAAGCAGTAGGTAAGCAGGTTAAAAAGTATGGCCAGCAAAGATTGCAGGTAATGTAGCCGCTGAACCAAACATAAGGACTGCCTCTTTTTTACAGCCTTTAAAGTGTGGATGCACCTGGGTATAGCTGAGATTCTGGCAGCCAGGGCAACTAACATTCACTGACCAGAGTAGTAATTCTAGTTGGTTAAGGAGCAGATATAGTTCTTAAGCACCTAATAGTTAGGTTATCTGGTAAGAGTAATAAAGAAACAGTAATACAAGATTTTTCATGTGTAATTTACCAAATTCATTCAAGTTCTCTTGAATTCTGGATTCAGTTTAGTACATGCTGACCTATGCATGGGGAACTGCTTTTGTCGAAGCTGGGTATATCCAATAAAGACTGTAATAACCAGGTTCCTTTTTAAAAAGATCAAAATATAAAAATAACTAATCTAAAAAATTTGTCTAGAACACACCAACAAATGCTATTTTAAAAACTACGAAAGACATAATAAAAAAGAAATTAGATATTATTTTTAATACTCTTTCTCTGCCAAAGTAATGCATAGTGATCCATATAAAAATGCTGTGAAGTTATAATCAGCATTACTGTCTACTTGTACATACCTCTTGGATGTTGTGTTTGATCTCAGGGAAAAGATTAATAAACTTAATGTAAGTTGACAGAAGAAGCCCTCGGGTGTTGGGGCTGCACAGGTGATATTTAGAGTGCAGCAGCTGGAACTGCACTGTTGGGCTGCAAGAACATTGCAAGACACGCTCATGGCTATACACAAAAGTCACATAAAAAACCCTATGGATATTTAAAGGACTAGTGGTGTGCAAAATGTTTTCTAAAACTTGGGTAAAGTGCACCGGAAAATTCTATTTTCTCAAATTTGGGTGAATGTGTTCTTAAGATAAAATATGACAAATGTCATCATGTACAGAAAGAGGTTTACAACACAGATACCGGAAATGTACATAAAAATGTTTACAATGTGAAGGTTTCACCCAATTGGGGGTGAAGGGGATTGGTGTTTTACGCCAAGCCAGCAACTAATGCTACATCACGGCATGGCAGACAGTCCTGTAAACACATGCCATATGCAGAGAAAGAACAGCGTGCTTAAGTCGAGAGCTTAACCCTGGACAGCAAACTTTCACTGTATTGGTGACAGGCACTATTCCGTTGTGCCACCAGACTGCCTCGCCCAATGGGAGAAATGGGACTACATGTGGATATGCACGCATGTGGGTAATCCAGATGCACACGAAGATAAACATTAGCCTAAAAAGATGTCAATGAGAATCATGAAAATAATGTTAAATCATTTAGCTTTTGCTCCTAGTTTTAACAATAATAACAATAAAAAATGTGCCATTTGTACGCTCGTAAGGAGTATGCTCTTAGCACTTGAGACAAGAACAAGACAGGCAACAAACGAAGGAATGGAAAGATGAACAACAGTACTGATGATTAATAAAAGACAAATACAGAATATGCAAAGAGTAATCAGGCAACAAGAACTGAGTGCCATGATTCAGCAGAGGAAGATGAATAGGGAAGCAGCAATAAACGGAAAGTGAATAATAATAATAATCAGTGAGCATGTATAGTGTGGCTCCCCGGCCAAAGCCTGACTCAACACGCTTAACAAACACAAAAATACAAAGTAAAGATGAAAATACTGTGGCTCTTTGATTGTAGTCAACAGAAGATTTTTTAATTGCTCTGCTGTATGAACTCTTCTTTGTATACCAAGATGTTTATTTAGTACAGCTAAAATCTACAGGTCGTAAAGGTATTGTTTCTTCCATGATCAATCAGTAGTCCAAAGTAGTTATGAATAAAGAAGCCGTTACGACATCAAGTAGAAAAGATGACAAGAAATCTGAAAAGTCATAGATTGAAAGTCATTGTTACTATGGTGGTGTACATCTTTAGAGATTGGTCACAGTTAGGCCTAAAGGTCTGAAAGTCAATGTTTTGTCGGTGGCAAACACAGATAAATTGAGACTCAGGCCTCCTATAAATCAAATAATCAAGAGACTTCTGGAATTTGTGTAGTCACAAGACAGAGAAACTGTATTAAAAACATGATTGTTTGAACCTGATGGCAGGTCAATAGTAGTGACGACTAGAAACTGTTATGGCAACAGGGAGAAGAGACCAGTAGGCGACACAAAATCAGAAAGACTGGGATGAAAAATAAAAACTCACAGTTGCCACAGTGACAATGAAAATAGAAAGCACTTGCCCATACAATGGTCACCAAAATAACAAACAAATCAAGCAGAAATACACCTCCCTCAAGCCTGTAAGGCAAAGGGACACCACTCCAATAATTAAAAAAAAAAGCACCGAAAAACGCCATCCACCTGAAACTTCACTGACCTTGAGCGAGGATCTCCAGCAATGAGGTTGCCAAACTCTCCCAAGATGTAACCCCCAACCTTGACCATGTTTTCATGGCAAGCGGGTGCTTGCAAAGCCTGAAAAGTTTATTTTCTAGCAACTTATCTAGACCTTTGTGTATCTCTATTACTCTTCAATCAATTAAAAACCTAATAAAATTCTTACATTTTTTAAAGTTCAAAGATTTCTGAAAATATACATTTCAGTATACATTAAAAGAAAAGAAATAGGTTTTTATAGGTTCTTATGTTATTTTAGATCGGCTATATTCCAAATGGACGATTTGAACTCATATATTTCTTTCACCCCTCTTCCCAGGACTGAAACAACAAAGCTGCTCACCTCAAAAACAGTCTTAGCGGCATAACCTTGCACATCATCCCGATTTATCACTATCTGTATCACTCTATACCAAACCTGTGCAAACCATAGTTGGAATATATAGCATCATAAATAGAAAACTAAACATTTTATGAGATATAAATTTATGGCAACATACATTCGCATAATTCTTTGCAAGGACTCTTATCATTAAAAAGCCAGTAGCAAGTTACAGGAAGAGTTGGATGTTTAATGTGATAACACTGATAAAACGGATTGCGGAATTCTTTGAACTCACCTCTTCACTAACATAGTCTCCAGCAATCCTGATTAAGTTCAGAATTACATCCACATACCATGTGTAGTCTACAGCATACTTCTCGGCCAATATGGCTACTTTTAGTACCTGCAGATACCGGAAACATAAACTTGCTGTAAAAGCATTAATCATCCATTAAAATAGCAAATACTTTTTTTTTTTTTTATCTTACTTCCCATACATTTTCAAAACAAATTTCATTATAATCCCTCAAATCTTTATTTAAAAGCTTGAAAATCTGATAGATGTATATAAAGGCATTAAGACTTTCCTATTTCCAAAAAAAGCACAAATTCTGTACAGAACACATGCATACATTTGAGTGTGTGCAGTTTACAAAACTAGTTCTTTGAAACCATACACATTATTTAGAAGAATCCTCTCTATTTCACGGGCAAGAAAAAGGTAAAGTTCCATGGCCTAGTGGCTGCAGGTCCAGTGTAAGTGGCTGACTATGCCCAGGCAGTGACCAATCCTTTCATCCCACCATCTTTTATCATGCAAGGCAGACTGAGGAAGTTAAAAAGCCTTGGCCTTTAGCTCACCACCTAAGAATGGAACTTACTACTTGTGAAAAATATCAAAAATCAATAAAAGTTATAGTCTTACCATCTCCTCACGAATTGAATAGTCAGCCGTTTCAAGATACTCCAGCATTTCTCCAACAATCTCCTCAGCATTACTGCGGTCACACATGGCATACAGCAAGTCTACAGCCCGCTGTCGTACACTCACATCTCGCTCTGTCTGTATATTATAAGCCAATCTGGGTGTCATTTGTGAAAAAATTTACTGATCTTACAAACAGTGTTATCTTTGCTCGGTGTGAATGCTTTTAGCCCCACATCATGGTGCTTTTAAATACCGTCTAAATATAGTAGAGGGTTTAGTAAGTATTTTTTAATGATAAAGGAAATTTTAACAGCATGACAGTCTCAGTACTGGCATGAACAATGCCAACAATTTATTCAGATGATTTCTCTTCTAAATGCATACATGAAATTCTGTGTGTATCGAGAGAACTGGGTTCTAAGTATGTTGATCTACTGAGACAAAGAGACAGATTTTTTTAGATACCAGAGTAAACCTCAGGCACGAAAGGAATGGTAAAAGGCAAAATTTTTAACTTTCTGATATGCTTTACTAAATTTCAAGGTAATAAAGTTAAACATCATAACCATACACTAAATTAATTTTATTTTTTATACAGCAAGTCTGTTATATATTTACATCTATTTTTCCTTCCTTCTCTTTTCTTACATTTCTACATTCCATGTCTGATCAGTGTGCACTCTCATCTAAACAATAACATATGATCACTGGCTGCTTGGCTAGGGTACATCTTCATTCCCTTTTATATAATTGCCACTTACCTTACTATTCTTTCAAACCTGCATTAGAAACACATCTTTTCCTTGAGCACTACCACTAAACACAGTCCACTACTCCCCTCTTTTATCTCTCGAATAGTTGATCCGGCAGATATCCTCTTTTTTGAATAACTCTTCATTGTTACTGTGACTTCTGCATCTATCTTTTATGCTTCATCTTAACTGTTGCCCATCTTTCTATTCCTTTATGTACTATATAGTAACCTAGATTTTGTGTCAAAGCCTTAAAGCAATCTTGTATTTCAGCATGACTCTGTGCTGTATAAATTGCACACTTATTATTATTACTACCTATGGGAGAATGGGGTACCCTAAAATTCATGATGCAAACCTTAAGTGCTGTGATGACGGTATCTTGATGTTTCTTGACAGCTTCATGTGAGAACTCCGATGTAGCAAGCAGACACATGCTCTCCAGGGCTAAATACCTGAAACATCATGTTGTGAACTTTCTACACAAACAGTAGAAAATACTACAGCAGTAATAATAATAACTCCACATTCTTCTCTCAAAAAACATTCTGTGCATAACAAACTGTAAAATGAAGGAAATCCATCTTTAGAGTGGCGAGATCTGCTCTAGCCATCCAAAGTAAGTTTAAAATTGTAAGCAGGTCATGATTTACCAAAGTAAGCACCAGGTACAGACTTCTTTGCACATCTTCCGCAAACCCCACTAAGACAAAGACGTATGGACAGAGGTTTTTCTCCTACCAAGCCCCATCAACTTGGAACGGATTACCAAGCAGCCTTTGATGCTCTGATTCTTTTACCACCTTTGTCCAAACTTAAGATGCATCTTTACAGAATAACTTTACTGTGACCCTGTCCTGACCATAAGTGTGCATAACGTGGGTCTGTAATTTACTTGTGTATGAGTGTATGTTGTAGAAGTGCATGAGTCTGTTATATGCGAGCATGGGTGCATGGTTGTTGATGATTTAGTCTATGTATGATTTATGTAAAGTGCTCTAAGCATACTTTTGGAAAGGCGCTATACTAATTCTCATTATTATTATTACAGAAACTAGTTCACTTCTTACCTCAAATTGGTCTCCTTGTGCTGAAGAAACTGTCCCAGCTGGTTACATGCACGCACCAAAAGGTTAGGATCAGAATCCATGTGGATAATGAGATTAATGGCTTCAAAGAGAACAGCATTCTTGGCATTGGAGTGCTGGACTTTTTTGGATTTCGGGGGCTCCTGTGCTTTGTTTAGAATTGTCTCCAAACATTCTGTGAGGCGTGTGCGAACACTTGGGTCCTCTGTATATTTTTGAAATATGTTAAGAAAATTACTACTACAGCAGTAAGGCCTAGAATAAACATTTGGATCTGCAATGTAATTGTACTTGGTAGGAAAAAGAACCATTTGAGGCCAACATTAATTGGTATCATCAAGCTAGCACTTTTCCCCCACACAGAATGTGTTTAATGTCATATTAAACAAAAACGTTTGTTAAACCTTTTAAATGAAGCTGTCTTAAAGACCAAAACAAACAGTACAACACCAAGCAGCCATTTTGGAGATTTCATAGGGGTGATACATGCACTCACAATATTTGTGTGTGTATATATATATATGACACCTTCACTTCTGAAGAATCTCCCCAATCAACATTTGTTACCTGGTGGGGGATAGTTCTGCAAGAGACGCAGAAGTTTGACAGACAGCCAGGGAGCTGGTACAAAGTAATATGTGTAGTCTTGTAAATCTGTGTATGATGATGTGACAATCTGGAAGAGGTAAAAAAAGTTATTTTTTTATTTATGTGTAAAGAAATCAGCGATTAAAGCAAAATATCAAAATTGATTTTAAAACAAGGAATAGCCAAAGGAACTTTTCTAGTTTCAAGCTACGAGTGTTTCTCATCTGCAAGCATGTAAGCAGCAGCCTAAGGCCTTGATCAAGCTTTATTCATGAATGTGCATACCCTACTAAGTCTGGAGACGGCTAGAGACACACAGCCTTTGTATTCCTCTGGGTTTTTCTTGACAAGAGCCTCAATCAGGCTGGTAGCTGAGGTCACAACTCCCTAAAAAAGACAGAGCTCAATACATTCTAAAGTGTATTTCACAACAGAAAAACAACTTTTCATTAATCATATAAGAATAAACAATGTACTGTAATAAATCATAAGCATGACAAAAAATGAATTTAGAGAAGTGTGTGTGTGTGTGTGTGAGACAGAGAAATTGCCTATGAACTTCACAAAAAGACCAGCCAACCATGTGTTGATCATTAAGTAGGTGGATGATGCGCGAAGTCCACTCTCCCATTGGAATCACATCTGGTGAGGCACGCAGTAATCGAAGCAAGGTTAAGGCCGCACTCTGCTTCACAGCATCAATAGTATCCCTACACAAATCCAGTAACAGAACTCAAATAATGGCATCCATACTTTCCAAGCTTTCATAATATGAGGGCACACACCTTTAAAAAAAAAAAAAAAAAAAAAAAAGCAGCTTACCCTGAGACAAGAAGTTTGGGGATCTCCTGTCCAAGGGCATCAGCCATTTCACGGCTTCCAATGTTAGCCATGCAGTGAAGTGCAAGGTTGATGTGGACTGGGTTACGGCTCATTAGGTCATTCTTGATAGACTGGATTACCAGTTTCATAAGCTCTGAGCTTGCTCCAACCAGCACGGAAATGAAAAGGTAGCCCTGTGAAGAGAGTTCGACAGTATGACATTTTCACTCTCATTTATTGACTATATTTTCTTGCAAGACAAGAATAAATATTTCACCATACAAACTTGCAATTATGTGCAATATGTTTCTTGTTAAATTGCTGATTGTTAAAATCTTAAGATAGTTTGGACTTGGAGCACATAACATCTTTTCTTGGTAGTGAAAGGGTTAACAGTTCCAATATGCTTTCCCGATCACTAAAATTCTACCATATGAGTGGACAGATAATTTTTACTGCTGTAGCTTGATGCTGGGAATTTCTAATCACAAATGTCCAGTTGCTCTTGTAAATGCATTGCTACTGCTGAAATAATGACAACATGACTCACAATCTGTTTTTCAGTGTACTTATTAGAGCTAAGCAGGTTGACAGCCTCCATATGTCCAAAATCAATGTCATGACCCAGAAGGAAAATGAAAAGAAGCTTGCAGACGTATTTCTTTTTTTGGTAACCATCAAGAGTTTTGTCACCTGCACAATGTTCAAGCATACCAAATCTTAACACAATCATATGTTTCTGCAAATGAGGTAAGATGTGATAAAGAATTCTGTTAAACATTGTTTTCTAAATGCTTGATTTACTTTCAAATAGTGGTAATGATGAAGTGTATCCACATATGCCACAGAGGTCAGGCCATATGAACAGGCTGGGAAGGATAGTGCAAAATGGCATATCCAATATATCTCAAAAAAATGCAAAAAATAATAAAAAAATTCATAAAATAATTTTTCTAAAATGTATTAGTGGCCTTCCCCCTGCCCCATCATCGTGTCACCAGAATTGCCCTTCACTCCAGTATACAAGTGCAAAATACTTTTTAATCCTTTCGCTTCGGTCAGGGCGAATTCACCCTGACCTTTTTTCTATATTTTAACGTTTCAAAATGTGTTGTTTCGGATAAAAAAAGTTAATGAATTCGATAGTTGATTCATTTTTCTATCGATTGATCATCTTTTTAAGTCGTAGTTTTTATGTTCGACAGTAATTTTCTGCGTTTTCCCAGGATACCTGTCTTTCTGTGTGGAAAATGGCTACCAAATTCCCGGTATTGATATTTCGAATGGCAGATTTGAAAATGTATATTTATTAACCTACAGTAAAGACAACCATCAGTAATACGCCGTTTTAAAGAGCATTTTTGAAACATTCACTTGGTGTAAATTTTAAGATACATAGGTTTTGTCTTCGAGTATTAAAATCAAATGAAAGATTACGACTGTACGCGTTTTAGAACTTCTGAATTGCGCCGGTCGGAAATTAAGAAAAAAATTATTTACACAATATATACAGACATAAAGTACCAAACAAACATATGTTTTATTAGAATATACATTAGAATGTTAATATTACTATTTTCTTCTCCTTTGTGGTTGTTGAAGTAAAAATCCATGTCAAAGTGAGAAACAACGTGCTTCGATTCTCGAACTTTCCTTTGTTTAGAGCACAATCTATTGACTTCCTGTGATTTCAAGGGAGGGAATGATGGTAGATGATTTCCCAACGGTTGTAGTAGTTTCCTCCCTTATCTTACTTTTATTTTTTTATTTTTCAGGCTCTTGAAACTTCTGTAACAAATCTTTTTTTTTTACTCATTACCATGTCATTTTCTGTTGGGAATACTATAAAAGTGTGTTTTTAAGCAAACACAAGGTAAAGCTGATTCTTTTCTACACATTTGGATCTATCATTATCAATTTTAATTGTTCTTCTATCTCTTTTCACTAATTTTATATAATTTTTTGAAAAAGGGGTAAATTTATGCAACCAGCTATGGTTGTACCGGCCTCTCAGCCTACTGAAGGCAAAGGATTAAAGAAGAAACATCCTTAACTGAAAAAAAATTGTCTTAAGAATTTCTGTGAGTACTGTTTGCTACAGTTAAAATAGCTATATTACAATGTGCAAATATAAAAAAACAAGTCCCAAACACTGATTGAAAAAAAAAATCCCTGTTCTTCATCACAAATGGTTTCCATCACAAACTGAAAGCTAATATATATGAGTATTACTGACCTTTAAACTTAGATCTTATATTGGCTAATTCTTTATTGATTCGTTTGACTTCAGCTTCTCTGCTTTTGCCTGAAAAAGAGAAACAATTGCAAGAAAGGATAAGGGATCTGAAAAGGACAAATAGCAGTGCTTATGAGACAAAGCATCTTAAGAAATTAAACACTGTAGCAAACTTCTTTGCTCATGGATTGAGCTGCAGTATGATTATTCACCCGAAGCAGCACTTAAAAGACTGTGGCTCTTAAGGCCAAACTCAAATAAACAGCATGGATCTTCATTTACTGGATAACTGTCTCCCATTCGTTGCCTCTTTGCCCTGTCATAGCAGTCACAATCATCACAAAACCTAACAACGAAGGGCTTTCGCTTCCGTTTTCTGTCAAAATGGCAGATCTTCCTAATGTCGAAGAAATTTTACAAGTGAGAAATTAACCTTTTCTGCCACCAGAACCTTGTTAAAGAAGACTGATTACAAAAGAAACAGTAGTATTTTCTGTAAAATGTATTCTGTTTGCTTCTAGAAAATGCATTTGGGTTTATCAACAATTTTCTCATACAAAAATCATCACAACAGATGCTATTGACTTGTTTTACCACTAACAATTAAAAAAGCATTGTTTTTTATTTTTTGGATACAATTGTATAGATTGTTCTGTTACGAAAAAACCCCAATTACTTTAAGAATTAATTCAAGGCATGCAACTAAAGGACCAGAAACACGAGGTCTCTCTAAAGGAAAGCAGAGACTGATTCTAGATTTGACTCCGTGTCACTTATCCAGTAATGAAGGTCCATGATAAACAGATTAAAAGTTTAAAAAAAAAATCATGTTTACAGTTTCTGATGTCAGATATGAAGACAGCAAGTCCTCGCATCCCATCTCCTTTGACTGTTGGCATCTTGCTTGCTTGGTATAACAGCTACTCTGCTGATATAAAATACATTTTTGTTACTTTGATGGTTCCTTCTTTCCAGTTCAATAGTTTATTTAAGGCCAATATAGAATAATGTAATCAATCTAATGTGTTAAACAGAGATAATTTGTCCCTCATATGCATTATGCCAATGCAAATAACTAATAAATGTACTTTATGTCACATTCAAAATAGTTGTGCTTTATGTTACACTGTACTTCTTACATATAACTCATTAAACTAATAAAAATATATACTGGTCAGCAAACTATTTTATTTGAAAAAAGCTTCTGTCATCAATATTAACAGACACAATGAAATTTATTAATAAATGGTTCATGTTAAGATATGCCATAGTTGTTAGGTTTGGGAGAACCACATAACTTTCATGGGTTTCATAGAATCATACCCAAGGCCATTTACTAATGGCTTACATATTATAAACAAATCGTTTCTGTTATGGAACTAGTATACAACCAACTGAAGAGGAATGTGTGGTAGCAATTCCAGTATCATAACACATTGTAAATAAAGATTGGAATAATGTAAGCTATTTGGGGGAGGGGGTAGCGGCGGGCTCAAAATGACATATTACACACATCTAAACACAGACCTATGCCATTACTTCATAAATCTAGATTAGCTTTTATAGTTTTCTGATAATAAATCAAACTAAAAGTTCTAGACAAACAAGGTTAAAAAAGATATTGAAGTAGTACTTTTTGTGCCCACTCCTCCTCTGGTTTCGACACCCGACTCTTATTAGGACCTTAAATCGGTTAAAATTCATAACGTTCAGTAGTTAGGTTAGAACCTACTCGTGCGTCGCAAACTTGGAATAAAGTCTACCATAAGTATCCTAATAAATCACAATTTTTCGTGTTTTTTTGCGCTGAATAATTAAAACAATAAGTACAGAGCCACATGTCTCAAGTTCCAAAAAAGACATCAAGATGACGGAAACGAACACGCCTCCTCTTGACAATTTGAATGGTTAGCTGGAAAGAAATATTCAAAAAGACCGTTATTCCTTGAGTCTGGGATTTGAATTAACCGTAAGTTTTGATTCCTCTGATCGGATTCCTTAACAGTTCAAATGTATAATTTCTGTTAATCGCATAAATGAGACAATTGACATTCATCGCCTCCACCCACCCCCATTCATAATTTTGGCCAAGTCGAGATTCCGGAATCTTATCTTCATCGACATAATTAACGCGCATGCTTATAAAAAGCAGTATAAAGGGCACAAAAAATGTTAAACAGACCTGTTCAGCGCTGCCTTTTTGTCCGTGCAAATGTATGAGAATCAGTTATACGCTGACCTAGACAGCACGGTAGGTGGATACGGCTATCTACAAATGGCCGCCATTAGCATCAGCATACTGATTCCGAACAGGCGAACAGGAACACCCCTTTTCTTTTATTTAATTTGGATCAATCTTGGGTCAATAAAATAAATAATATAAATAATGGTTTTAAAATAAATAGAAGCTTTTAAAAGTAAGTGTCTGTTGTTATTATTTGCATAAATGCGAGTCTTCATGACGTCATCTCCTAGGTGATTCTCCTAAATAATGAACATGGAGGCAGACGAGACGAAAGCTAGAACATCCACGTTCAATATTCAACTAAGCGGTGATGCAGGAGCAAAGTATGTGAAGATGCATATTTAACACATATTGTTAACCTGTGAAATATTCTTAAATTTAGCTATTGCATTTTTGCATGCTTTTTTCTTTAAAAGAGGTGACAGAAATTGGCGGCAAGAAACAGGTGCGCGTTTGTAAAAAATGAAAATGACATATTGTTCTTGTAATAATTAAAAAAAAGCAGATTCAATATGTCTTCCTCCTAGAGATTATAAATCTGCCTCAGCATGGATACCAGCAACGTAAGCAAGTATAATAACAGAGTAACATGAATGGACACCACATTTATGATCGAAGACTTTATGTAGCACACCCTTTCTTGACGTAGCTTAATAAATTCATTCTGTGCATATGAGATTGAGAGGAGCAATATTTTAATATATTTTAACTTCTTTACATTATTATTATTATAGTTTTTCTGGTGAGATTCTTTCTCTTCAGCTTTGTTTACAATTTTAGGCGCCCACCAAAGTCTGCTATTCGTGCCGGTCAGCAAGATGAGAAGCAGAAAAGACAACACTTCAATCGCAACAAGTCAGGCCTTGTTAGTTATGAAGATTTGCTCGTGGCACAGTACTTAGATGAACTGAGACGACAAAAAGCAGAAGGACGACAGGAAAAGGAGTATGTATTTGCACACTGATGGATAAGCTTCAACTACATACATTAATTATTCCTTGCAGGACTTCAGTATATGAAATAAGATCCTATAAATATATATTTGTCTTTTTTCAAATGAGAATGGACATTCATTTCTATTTTCATTTCTTAACGTTAGCTAATATTGCAAAAATCAAAGTTATTCTGAGGCTGCCATTTATAGGACTTTTTTCCGTGTTCATTTCAGAGTTCCATTATCACCATACCTACAACGTCTTCCACATGCTAATCTGTGTTATGGAAAACTGGCACGAAAGAACCCTCGGACTGGGCGACGGCCAATGTCTGCAACCACAGCGATGCATGGAAAGGCTGGCAGCAAGCCTAAAATTGATGCCAAATTTATTGCAGACACAAGTCTGTGGGATCCAGCCACACCACGTGGAGAACAACTCCATCAGAAGATGCGGCCTGCCAGTGCCCCTGTCAATAGAAATAGGTATAGAGAGCACATTCACATGATGACATTCATTTACCTTAAGGAGATGGCTGGTCATTTCACCCCAGGACCATATCGCCCTATAGCCTGAGTCAAATCGTCCCAGCTATGTCCATGTCATCCTAACACTGAAAGACGAATTGATCACAGATGACACAAGTAGCTATTGATATCAAATATAAATAATACCAAAAGAGCCATATGTTGTTTGAACACCATACATGTGCAAGCTCAGCTGCCTATTTAATCAATGCCATGCAAATAAGTTCCTTCACTATTTCACTAAACTAAAATGACTGCTTGGTAATACACATGCAGCGAACATATCTTACAATTGCAGATAAAAGTTATTTTAAACAATTTTTAAATTAAAGATTTTATCATTTTATTGTTTAATATGTATTTTGGCTTTGTTGCATATTGCGTGTGTTCTGCAGCTGAGAAATGTACTATATAAATTCACATTATTATTATATGCAGAGGTGTCAGTCGGTGTTTGGATATTCATTTAGCTTGAAGCACATTTTACTACAGTAGTGCAGTGACACCAATGTCTTCAATTAATAATCATAATAATGTGGATTTATATAGCACATTTCTCAACGGCAGAGTAGACACAATGCACAAAAAAGTCAAAATATACATTCAAAATATCAAAATAAATAGCACATCTTCAAACACAAAGCAAAGACATAGGTCCCCCCCCCAAAAAAAAATCCTTGCATGGCTCTGTTTCATAGGCCGCTGTTAGTGTTTGAATGACATTTGGCTCTGTTGGTGATATTTGATGTTAATAGTGTTATCAGTGATTGATTCATCATATGGGCCTGGGATGATTTGGTGTTGGCATGATGTAGTCTTACTTGGGAGGATATGTCCATATCTGGGACGATGTCACTCAGGCTGTGGAGTGATATATAGTCTTGGGCGAAACGAACAGTAACTGCTGTAAGTGCAGTTTTGATCATCTTTGAAACTTGGGAGAAAAGGAAGGAAAACAGAATGTTCAACCTATCACGGCCATGGTGTGCACTCAGAGGTTTTGAATAAATGTTGCCCGTTCTCCTTCAGAAACTGGACATGTAAATAATTAAATGTTTATTCCAAATAAACAGAGTAAGCCACTGTCATAACCGAACTCTTCAGAACTTGCAGGAGACATCACATATCAGCTTTTTGTACTTGATTGCAGGAAAACCACTGTGCACTACCGACATTCAGACAGTTTTAAATAAGCTGGTCAATGTTGATTCAGAAAGGATGTTTCGAGTAGCTTGATGTGAAGTGCTTAAGTTATAAAAGTAATAAGTTCAGGAATTAGGAGTATTCAGGTATTTTTTTAGATTTGCAGCTATCTAATTTCAGGCCATTATCAGGGGTGTCTGCGACATCCATTGGCAGTCAGAGATCTCGCCCCACTTCAGGTAGGAGCACAAAATAGAGGCAGTGCTAACAGTCTGTGATTTCAATCTTTGCTTTAAATTTTTCTCTTCCATAGGGCTGTGCTAATTTGCATGTGCAGTCTCATCCTTGTCAAAATAAACCAAAAGATTGTCTTAAACTATTTTTGACAGAAAGTTGATCTTCTTTATAATCACTTCCTTAGAAAGATATATCACAACATAATTTTGATTTTACAGTTGCATGGATGTAAGACCCTTTTTAAAATTGCAAATGGCAGCTTTTGTTTTATCAAGTAGGGACAAAAAGCGCTTTTTTGCTTTTAGTATAATATTTTTTCATGTTTATGGGATTTAAATTACTAATGCGTTTGTCATTTTGTTGATAAGCATACAAAGGCCTGCAGAAAAGACAGCCCCTTACCATCAAGGTGTTTGCTTTTAAGAATGGAACACGTGATGCCTTCATCCATGCTGCTGCTCCCAGTATAAAGATGGTATGACCTTGACCTTGTCAGTTTAACATTTATGATGCTTATGTCTACTTAAGTACCTTAATTGTTACAATAGTTTGAATCTCTTTATTTTGGTGTTGACTTTTTCAAAAACATGCTATTTTTTTATCCTAGCTTCTGGAGTTAGCCACAGAGAAGCTGAGATTACCATTTGCTGCAAGGCGTATTTTTATGGAAGATGGCGCTGAAGTATTTGAATCATCAGAGATTCCTGATCACGCTGATGTTTACATTTCCATGGGAGAGAACTACAGGGATCCATTTGGAGATACCAAAAGTATGCAGTCGATAAACAGCCTTTGCAATTTCAGTGTCATTGGTTGGGCAAGAGAAATTGTTTTGTTCAAGTGCTACATTGGCAGATCCATCTTCTAGTAGCATTAAATGCTTTTATTAGCTGATTGAAAATTTGTGACTTTTTTCTCTTGGCAAGTTGACTTGACATCTGAGAGCGATTAGTGGGACCTGCTGACTGAAGGACTTTCTTAGCAATATTATAATGGATTGTATAATTTATGAGTCTGGGATTTAAAACAAAATAATTTCTCAGCTGTATGTGGTCCTCTTCCCAGATTTAAGCAACAAATGGTGAAAAGTCAGATGTTACAAGGACATAAATCTGTGCTTACATAACAAGTCCAAGACATCAAGTACAAAAGTGCTAGGATTCAGGATGTTTTTACTATTTTATTTATTAATTATGTGTAGTCTCTGGATATTTTCTTCTTTTTCAACTTGAGAGCTTGACACTTTTTTCCTCCTTTGCTTTGCCAGCACAAGACCTCAGCCAATGATGAACAATAACATACCTCAAGTTATCATAACACATTGTCAGAACCTTTTGTTTTTTTTACTCCTCCTTATTTACATCGTTCATGCACATTGGAGAAGCTGTCTCTGATGTGTCAGTTATAAAATTCAGAAACAGAAGTTAGATCAAGGATTATCATGAATCCAGTTCATGGCTCATTAGCTTTTAATTAAGAATGAAACTTTGTTTGCTTGAATCAGCTTTTGACCAGGAAGAATTATCTTTTTTTTTTTTTTTTTTTTCTCGATCGCAGGAAGAATAATCTGATTAAGACACCTCTTAAAGCAGAATAACTCACTTTCGTTTTCAATATCTTGATAGAAAACATGATCATACGTCAAGGAGCTAAATGGAGCTTGAATGGCATCATTCTTCCTGAAGACAGAAAGAAACAAACCAGACATCGCATATCCAAAAGACTTAGGTATGTAAGAAAAGTACAAGATGGCATGTGCTAGTTTTTGTTATTTATGAAAATAACTTTAGGGGAAAAAAAAGTGCTACACTGAACTATGTTTTCCTTCTTGAAAGTATGACATTTGTTTACATTGTTTATTAAATGTCTTGATTTTTCACTTTATTTTTACTATAAAATTATACATTTTGCTGCAAAAGAAGAGAAACTCCTATAGATATGATAAGATGGCCTTGACGTTTATGGTTACCATTTTTGTGACAGATCTCTTGCCCAGACTAACTTCATGCGGATCATTATCTACAAAAATGGCAAAAGTAGTGAGCCATGCGAAGTTGTTGCAGATCCCAGCAAATTTGATGAGGTACATATGATATCTTTGTTTTCTGCACATTTTGTTTTACCTTTTTTCGTTTGAAGTATCTTGTGCTGTAGTCACCGTCATGAAAGAGTTGCAGATGTTTTTGACTTAAACCATAATTGTACCTTATGTAATCATAACAAAAAGGTGATTTCTGTAGCATCTTTCCCAAATATCAACACAGGCTCACAGTGCTTTACAAAAACAAGATACAATAATCATAACTGCTAGGGACAGTTGTGTCAATTTTGGAACTGAAGTATGAGTTATCGCGAAGCAGGTGAGAAAATCCACAGAGCAAGAAACATGCATCTCATCAGGAGTGTAGTCAACGTCCAGTACTCACCCAGAAATATATGTAGTGTAGCTAAGGTAGCATTGCCTCAGTGGTTACAGAGAAAGCTTGGTGCTTTTTTTCTTTTTAGTTAGCACTTGATTTTTTTTTCTCAGGAAGCTATTTCATTTTGTGAAGCAAGTGGTTATGTTAAGCTTAAAAATCTATTACTGACTGCAAACTAAGTAACTGTACAGCAGACATTGCATGTTGCAGATGATAGCATTTATATACTCGTGGGCAGCTTATAATGGCACAATAAAAGTATTTGTCTTTCTCAAAGATGAAGAGCGTTTGCTTATGTTTTAGGTGATTTTGATGCTCTTAATGCACAATTTTGTTTCCAGTTCCTCTTGGCGTGCACAGGAAAGCTTGACCTCCGAAGCCATGCAAAAAAAGTCTTTGACTGGGAGGGTAATGAAATCACTGATCTTGAAGATAGTAAGTGTTTTGTGTTATGATTTAATATATTATTGCTTGCAGGATAATCACTTGATTGTGTCCATGGCTTCAATGATTAATCCTAGGATTGTTTGACATGAGAAAAAAATATTGCATCCAATATTTGAGCTTAAAATTTGATTAACCTCCTGATTTGATTCTGCATTAATAAGCCATATTGTTGGCCTAATAGGCATAAATAAAGGCATGTTTTGTGATTAAAAAAATTCTGTAAAGATTATGTGAACTTCGTGTATTGACCAACTCTGGAGCCAGAGTGCTATGATTTGTAGTGCTTTTGTTAATAAAGATATAGCCTACATTTCAAAGTATTACGTATTAAAGAGTCACATTCAGTCTGAGATGTTTCTCATGTCTTACACAGCTTGAAGATTGGAGCTTCCTCTGTTAGCCATATAACTATCACTTGTTTCTTTACAAAAACCTTAAGTAATCATATTCTAATACATCATTGCTGGGGAGCCTAACCTGGGTAGTTACCTCTTGTTTCCATTGTCACAGCTCCCATCCTTGATGATGGTCTGCAGTCGAAAGTTTTCCCTGTCCATGGACCTCTGTGGATTTCAGCAGGTGAAGGTTTCAGTCCCCTTGGAACTCAGGAATTTCTTGCCAGCATGCGCCAGATCATCCTTAAGAAGCTGAAAGATCTTCAGCGATACAAAAAAGAGGTTAAGACGTTTCTATGTTTTGAAATTAAAATGTATCTGCCCCTGAATCCAAAGTTATGTTTGTGTAATGCACTTGAAATAGTAAACGAATTTCCTTGGTTTTCATTCATCCCTTGACTAGCACCAGTTGACAAAGATTATGACAATGTGCTGAGACTACTTGTCAGAAGGGGTGACTGGTTAGATGTCTGACAAGGCTCACTACTTAGGCTAGCATTGAGCAGTGGCAAGCAGGTCCAGCATGAAGTGACCTTTAATGTTTGCAAGCCATTTCTTTTTTTGTCAACCTCGGCATCAGTCTCCACCTCCAAGGTACCCTGAAGGATAATCTTAGAGTGTTGTGCCAGGTCACATGGCTGAACCAGACCAATTTGTGCAGTTTCACAGTTGCAAGAAGAGGTTCCTGGTGGTCCACAATAGTCTTACGTAGTAGCAATGCTGATGGTGTTACTGTACCATATCCTGTCCTGTCTGGCCATCGCTGCTAATGTTGTTGCGATTCTGATGCAATCTTTTGAAAGGGTGGCTCCCAAGTACTTAAAGCTGTTCACCGTCTTGAGCTGTACTGCATTCATGGAGATCTCAGCTTTGCCATTGCTGTTAACTACAACTTTACTATTGTCAGTGCTTGTCTCCATTCCACATACATTGACATTGTCTCTCAATTATATGGTAAGGTCTTGCTGTTTGTTGTTAGTGCCTGCTACCAGATCGATATCACCTGCAAAGCATAGGTTGCATATGGGCCACTGATGGAAATGAAGGTGTGATAGTTGCCAAGCGTTTCTCACATAATGTTCTCTAAAAGGATGTTGAACAGTACAGATGGTAGGGGAAACTCTTGAGGGATGCCAACTGTGGTTCAGCAGAGAGCTTCAGTTTGGTTATCAGTTGGCACTGTGCTCCTAGAGTTCTTATACAATGCTTCGGTGACTTGAATGAAGTGCTTTTCAGTTGAATTTGTGCATTGCATGCCACAGCTCCTCATTGCAGATTCTGTCAAATGCCTTTTTAAAGTCAGTGAGGTTGTGGAAGAGATCCTGTTGGTGCTGTGGATATTTATTTTATCACAATGAGACACTTGAAGATCTGTTCCACTGTGTTCCTGCCTAGACAGAAGTTCTTCTGGTAACAGTTCTTCTGCAGGGGTGTTGAGGCTATTCTGGATTACTTTCAGCATGACTTTACTTGAGTGGCTGATCTAGGCTTATGGTTCTTTTGTTTTGCACTGTTTCCTTTTATTTTGAAGGGATATGACTAGTATTCACCCATTTCATATGCCATTTTTTGCATTCCCAGATTTTTTGCCACAGAACAGTTAGGGCCTTTGTTATTTCTTGCCAGCTTGAGCAGCTCTTCTGGGAAGTTGTCATTACTAGGTGACTTTCCGCCCTTTAGATTGCATACTACTCTCTTGACCTCTTCCCATAGGACTGGTAGGGATGCATGGTTTCTGCTTCTCTAGTCTGGTTGTTTTGCAGGGGGTTAACGTCTGTCCTCAGCCAGAAGTTGTACAAATCATATCAATATTCAGTCCATTCATTTAGCATGGTTAAAGGAATTTACTGCAAAATAAATCCCATAAAAATTTAGTATGGAATGACTATACATGTATAACAGTTTTATTCCAACAACATATCTCTTTTTACTTACCAAAATAAATGTTGGGAGCAAAAAAACAATATGTACAAAAATGTTAATGACCTAAAACTTTACAATTATGGCAAAGAGTCTATATTTGAAATCCTCCAGTGTGTTTGAAATGCCAGATAAGTAGCCTTTTAACTTAATTGAGAAATGTTCGTCCATTATCCAGATAGAAGCAGCACTGGATAATGATGGGGAAAATGTAACCTTGGCCTCTGTTAAGGCCATGAAAACTGAAGACCTCTATGAAGCATCAGAGAAGGTGTGTATCCTCCATGTCAATTTTTTTTCTTGGTATGTGTTACCATTAGTTTTTCTACAGCATACATTTATCAGAAGTACTCATAAATCCATGTTCTTTTAGTCTTATACATCATTTTACACTGCATTAATAGTTTTCTTTTGAAAAATGCATGAAATGGAATTATCACTGTTCTATGTGTACAATCTGTTGCTAGGTGGATACTGAGATTGATCAACTGAAAGAAACGTTAGGAAGACTGCATGTTATGAAGGAAAAGATGAGTATGGAAGAAGTAAGTGTTCTTTCTTTGAAATATTTTGTGTAGAAAGTCAGTAGGCATGATTTAAACTACTATGACTAGCTACACATTGTTGTGACAGGAGCTATTGTTTGGATTACTCTTCTGGTTGTCTTAAAGATTAGTCTACATTTACATTTAGCACATTTCTCATTACTTAAAATTGCAATAACATATTACTTAAAGTAGCAGTGAAAATAATATTAACATTGGCCACAGGCTACTTTCACTTTGATGTCTGACTCTGTCTTGTTTAATCATTCTTTAAAGGCTAAAGTTCAGGATGCTGTTACCTTGAACGGTGCTGTAACCTTGTTTTTACTTATTATTGCAATCATTGTCTCTCATATTCATAGATGGTGTAATATGATCGACATAAACTCTACTTTATTTCTAAAGATATCTGGTCCAAAGTACCACTTGAGCCATATACAGGAGGTTCAAGCTGATGATCGGATTGTTGGAGTTAAAGGCCTTAGACTGAAGGTATGCTATTTGGTGAATCTTGATTCATTTACTGCATGTGTGTGTGTGTGTGCATGCATACCAGCTTCATCGGTATATATTCCCACGGGATGAATATTTGACAAAACATTCTCATTATGCATGCATCCGTACGTACACACACACACATATACACACATTCTTACACACACACTTGGGTCAGAGTTCGTTATTATAATTTAAAAGTGAATTTCCTCTCATGAAAAGTAAAAATCATTCCCAAGGCTTTCCATTCAGAATGATAAAACTTTACTCAATGCTAATTTAGCCTGAACAGAGTGTGGAAAAGATGTCAGTTACTATGTAGTGTTTATTTTCTGTGTTAGGTTTATGAAAACGGGGCTCGAAATGGAGGATTCACTCTTTACTTCAATTTGCGAGATGCCATGAAAAACACTGGTGCTGCAATGGAAAGGGTAAACATACTTCTGAAAACACAATGGATTTGATTGAAAGGGTGTTTGAACAGTGTTGTGACAGCTTAAGATGCATACCAGATCTAAGGCTTCTCTGTGATTCACGCATGCTTTCTGATTCTGGCTTTGAGTGAACATTTTGAAGGCAGAAAGCTGTCCATTTTCTTTTTGTTTCCTTTTTGACGACTGTTGTTTAAGAAGTTTTTGTACGCTAAACTCCACAGAAATTTGTGTCGTATTTGGAATTGCTGGGCTCAGTATATAACACTTTTCATTTTCTATTTTTGCAATAAATTTCTTATTAGGGAACTTGGCTAAAGAAGAGTGAGAATGAGAAATTGTGTCTTTGTGCATGGATTCTGACGGATGTTTATACTTGTTGCATTATTCTTTAAACGTACCAGCCCCAAAAAGCTCAAGTAAAAGGATTACCTAGAGTGCGGTTATTGTGCAGTTGTTGGATGTAATATCTGGAAGTCAGCGGGCATCCCAGGGACCTCAGCCCAGACTAAATGCTGTAGCTCAGCGAATCTACAGGAGATCTGGGGTAGAGGTCAGATCAGTCTTTGATCTCAAGGATGATGATGAGATATGGGTTTCTTATGGGGAACCATTTATCTCCCCATTCAGTGAGTATTTTATAGGAAATGCATTTGGATCTGAGGACATTCTTATCTTTGGAACATCTTTCAAGTTCTAACTTTTTAAATTAAATTTTTTTTTCCTGTTGCAAGTAAGGGCGATTTGAAGTAATATGCTGTCAACTGTTGAAACAACTGCATATTCATGGGAACCAAATATTGTGGAAGAATATTGTACAAAATTAGATTTGTATGTCATCATTTTGTTTTCAGCATATTGTGTTCAACTGATCTTTGAGAAAGCCATTAAAGTTCTCAAAGATGACTTAGAACACATTGTCCATGAGCCGCTTGTAGATCCAGATCAGATAGGTGATTTGAAAATGTAAGTACAAGATTCACCTTTCTTTCACTTCTCAGCATTCATGGGAAAAAATAATAACCACAGTCATAATTCTCATCCAAAGCATCATTTAAGGTTTCCCATTCAAACATAATCCAGAATTAATTTTTTGTTTTGTTTTATAAAGTCAAGTAATAGTTACATTAGTTAAATGACAAAACGTTGGCCAATCGTGCTTGAGGAATGAACATTTGTAGTCTGTAATGCTTTGTTCTAGTATATACCCCTTTATTCTTAGCATAAAAGGTTTCTACTCATACAATTTTAGAATCCTGATACAATATACACAAAGACAATATTTGATGTCACTAGTACACAGAATAAAAAATAGTAGCATTATCTATTTTTGTGCACACAGATTGTTGTGTTCCTAGTACAACGTTAATATATTTACATATATTTAAATATATTACATTGAATACAGACACAGCAAGTGGGATGCCTCCATCTCCTTTCCTTCTGCATATGATGCCTCTCATGATTTATTCACGCATGATAGTGACAAGGTGGACTTATTAATGCAGCATGCTGAGGTCGACAGTCGTGGTACATTTCTTTTCCACAAGGTCTGTTTTAAATTATTATCAAATAATCATTGATATATATAATCATTACTAATACTATCCTTACAATAACATAATCAGTACTATATGATATAATATGTTTACTATGATCATAAGAAATCATCTGAAGTCTGTGAGGCACATATAGTCTAAGATTCTTTAAAAAATGCATGTGAAAGCAAAAACAACAGAAATAAAGGTAATTCTAATTTTGTTAAGGAAATAAGTCATGAGTGAATATGCAGAATTTTTACTTTCACCAGGAAATAAAATCATATCAAGGTGTCTAAGTTGAACTTGTTGGTTAAGATTGAGCATGATAACCTCTTTAGACTGAAGAGAACATTGCTAACACTAGCTTTGGAACTATTTTAACATAAATTTTAGTTTGTAAAACCCTGAATACAGTCTCTGCTAGTAAAATTTTAGAAGGAATGAAGAATTCAGGAAGCATCTGGGTAATATGGTGATTTCTTAATGTGACTGGTTTAATCCTGATGGCAAATTAGGTGCAGACTAATCTGGTCCTGTATCCAGAGATTGCTGTGAATGAAAAGGTCCCGAGAGGAAATTTGAATGAAAAGGCCCCAAGAGGACATATAGAAGCACAGATCTGGGTCATTTCAAAGGTAAGTTACAGGTTTATTTTATTGCATGAATGAGATTCAGAAATGTTAGTCCTACAAAATGGTATAGAAGGCAGCATACAGCTCAGGGTAGTAATATCCTCCAGTCATAGAAAATAAAATATACTTTAAACTCCTCATAGTAAATGGTATAAATACAAGTTTCAACTTAATTTAAACTTCACATGCAAATGGTAAAAAAGAGACCTCGGAAGAAGGTTGTGATTTACTTCCTTAACATTCAGATATTTTAGAACTTTGACAGCATCCTAATCTGTTAGTTTGTAGTCATCTCTTGGTGCAAACTTTTAACAGTAAATGTATTTTGGTAGTCATTTCCATCTTTTTTCAGTTGTTACTTTTTATTTGATGGTGGCATTTTTGCTCTAGAAAAAAACGGTAACATTAACAGGGGATAGAAAGAATACATAAATATATATTTTACTGTTCTTTGCCTGATAAAACAGTAATTAACATTTTGGAATAAGTTCCAGGCCATTGATTTGTAAGACATAGTTTAGGAGTTATAACATAAATAAATAAATAGAATTTTTAGTTAGTTATTTGTCTGTCTTCAACAGAGTGGATTCATTTACAACAAAGCCATGCCTCAGTTGTGTCTAACTGTGTCTGACACACGTGTAGAGTGCAGACTGCTAGAAAAGAAGACAGCTGTGGAAGGATTTATGGTTACAGTGCAAAAGAAGATGTCTGGCAACCCTAATCAGATGTGGAAATTTGCGCCTGATGGGACCATCTCTGCCCAGGTATCCCCCGTTCTCAAATTCGCTTTCTTTCTGATGACTAGTTTTGCTTCAGCTGGTTTTACATGCTGGCTTTATAGGTGTAGGCTTTTTATTCTGCAGATGGTTTCTTCTCAAGCAGTGTAGTATAGTTTCTAATTTCAGAATACTTTAGCAAATTTGTCCCTTTAATAGAGAAACAAAATGCATCAAATGACAAGATTTATTAACGCAAAAATGTTTTTTTACAAGAAAGAAACAGACCCATGAGAGGTCTGTAATACAACTGTCTGTAATGTGATTAATGTCTGTAATTCTTCAGTGTCTGCAACGGACAACATGTCAGAGAACACATTTTGATCGATCTTGCTACCATGCTGTTAGGGATTATCATGCCATTAAAATTTTTTATATGATACAACATTATTAATCGACAAGGGCAATTCAAGAATTGATGACGTGACAGGTTATTTAAGCTTTTGAGATGATTTACCAAACAATTTGTGTAAATTGTGAGATAGGTACTTTTTCACACTTCAGAAAAAATTGTTTTGTGTGTTCAATAATACAGTGCCTTGCATTCAGAATAAATGATCATTTTACCATTTTGTAAAAAGATATTGGTGAAATTTCTCTGTTGAAGGCGTATCTGAATCTCCTGCTGACCTACACAGGCACAAAATGTGACGATGAAGAAACACATCAGGCCATAGATGTGCAAGGTACCCTGCCAGGCATGCGTGTATGTTTGATTGTGGCCGATCCCCTGCAAAAGAAAGACGCAAGCAATCAGAGGTACGCAGTGGTGTTGATTCTTGTAGTCAACTTTAGCAAACTGAGTTACCATCTTCAAATAAATGGCTTAAAAAAGAGATAAAATGAGCCGAGTTTGCTTTAGGAACTACGCAAGCATTGCTGTGTGACAAGATGGGACTATTGCAAGACAGTTTGCTGAGTGACACTGGTCATTAAGATACTGCTACCATTTTAATATGACATTGTGTTACAGGTTTGCACTAAAGCAGGAAAGACTAGACAACCTTGGTCAGTGGAAACATTCAGATGTGCCTAATCCAGAGTGGAACAAACAGGCCCTCTCCTGGCCTGTCACTCAGAATGGCATGGTTAATGAGGTAGCATCCTTCTGCTTGCTGATGGTGCAGATGTTTTATTCCTTTATCAAAACAAACAAATTGAGGGCAAAGACTTTTCTGTCTTCAACACATAGGCATTGACTATTGAAGTCATAGATGACATTTTTTCCTCTTCGTGCAGTTTTTCCTGCATGTTTTTTGCATCAGTACATATGTACTTTACTTTTAAACGCAGGCACAATGTAAAAAAATATCAATTGTAGAAAAGTATACAAAGCAGAAATTGGCTGAGTGAAGTGTTTAATGTCCTGCAGAAGTATGACTGGCCTATGGAGGGTTTCCTGCTGCCTCATGCTCCTCCTCTTGAGCGTCCCTCTGCGAAAAGTGGATTTTCTTGTGAGTAGTGACACCTTAATACCAAGAATGTACATTGTTAACTTTACCAGGCAACCCTACTGTTAGGAGCTTAGCAACTACAACTATTCTTTAATATAATCACCTGAATCGTGAGCCCACAGCCAATAGTGGTCCAGCCACTATCTTCTTCCAGAAACAATGACCAGGTGCATCTGCAAGACTTAGTGATGGTTTTGAGGATTTAGCTATTTAGGTCCTGTCCTCTGTGTAAAAGACAATCTCAGCTGTTCCTTCCATAGGCAGGTACCTATTCCCGTTGGCAGTCTCTTCACAGACCTTGTCCTTGTGGATTATGTGTGTATTTATGGATGCTTATGAACAGCTGTCTACTTTGGTGCTGCACCTAAGGTATTAGTGCATGAAGCGTGGCAGGTAGCTGTTAAAGTTGTCTTCCATTGGAATGTAGCTGCCCGATATAACCTCCATTGCGTGGCTTGCTCACTCTTCCTTTATCTCCACTCATTCTGTCATTCTGTGTCTGGTTGGCCGCAACTTTGAACTTAGCCATATTGCACACACAGGTACGTTGGTTGGCCAGCAGGTGTCATTTTGGCAGTCCACCTTTTGATAGTTACCTGGTCATCTGGTAAAGTTAAAGAAGCCCCTATACTCCTAATAGTCTGGAAAGTATTTAAGAAAGAGAATTTACAAGGACACATATCTATTTTTAGTGCTGCCTGCAAGGTTGTCAGTCCTAAAGAATGGACAAAAGGATACTTCAGCTGCTGTCACTGTGGTGGGCCCTAATCTTACAGCGGTATGTTGGCAATGGTTTATTAAATGGCAGACAGCTAAGAAGAATAGTCACTTTATAACACATTTTGTCTGCATTTAATATTCACTGATGTAAGCAAAGAGCAAAGGAAACAATCTGAAGATTGTGTAGAATGGATGTTAATGCAACATCAGAATCAAAAGTCACTCAAAAATCTACTTCAAACAATGAAAAAATGTTGCTCATTTAAACTCAGGAAAATCAGAACATAATGTTAGAAAACATAAATCTTTATATTCTTGTAGTAGCTGCTTTCAAAAAGCAGTGTAGTTATTTGACATGAAATTCTTATTTTGTAGATGATGAAGAATGAAGGAAGAAAAGAAAGTACGAGTAATTCAAGTAAGACAGACAGGACACACAGACAGGATACCCAGGATGAGTCAGCCTCGATTACTGATGACCTTAATCTCCATTGTATGGAGTACAGCGTCCGAGAGCTGGAGTTCATCATGGTGAGATGAGAGCCATCTTTGACGTTTATTTTCTAAAAATATTAACCTACTACTATTGAGGCAAAGAATGTGATTGTTATCAAAACTGTAAACCGGGCTAACTGGTGAGCGTGTGGTGTTGGGGGAGACACTTGCAAGGGACAAGGGAAAGGGAAAAATGGGGAAAAAAACTCAGGAACCAGGGATAAACAGGGAAAACCCTGGGTAAAGGAAAAAAAGTTTGCCCTGAAAGCAAAACAAAAAGAAACTTATAGCACGAAGTACATACAATACTCATTCAAAATCTTGAGCCTTTCTAGACGTATTCCATTATATCTCAACTGCCCCCCCCCCCCACATAACATGATTAAACTGCTTCCCAACAGAATAAACTGCGCTACTGTGCCTTGCAGTAACATTCTGTACAATAGAGAGTTTGAGATTCAGTGCTCGCGTGATGCGTGTGGGAGCGGCAACCTGTAGTGTCAAGGCAATTTGCGCTCTACATCATCACATCCACAAAAGCCAACCAATCGCTTTCTCAAAACGGGTAGACTTAGAGGCACGCCGTTCTCGTTGCCGCACACGTCTCCCTACGCGTCATGGATCTCAAACTCTCTATTGCCTCCTATAATATATGTACCTTAAATTTATATATTAAACAACTACCCTTCTTGCACTTGTTGTTACACGAACACAAGTCTCATATCCCTGTTACATATCTTACAAAATACATCATATTTCAACATCCACATTTTCCTCAAATACGCTATATTGCAAATAAAAGATTACACAGAAAGAACACATTAAAACAATGACATTGAACATAATTTCAATATCTATCTCCTGATACCATCTTTCCCCTATGAAGGTGCTACACGAGGAAAAATGTTCAGTACCCTCATACAAAATCCGCAATCATCTTGCACATACTATATGTAAAAGATACAAAAATACAATACCCTCTTAGTGCAGGGTCTTAAGTGTTAACTCTCTTGGTTTGAAAGGCCATGATCGTGGCTTTGCCGGGTAGCACAGGCAAGGCGATTTTTTGCACAATTCAACTTTTCTCTTTTCCAAAAATGTATAGATTTCTTGGTCTAATGTTTATCTCAGAGCAGCAATAATAAAAAAACAAACTTCACCACTGTCGTCTTCAGTCTTCAGTCATAAGCAAGTTATTGTAATGTTATATTTTTATGTTGAACCAAGAGGGTTAAAAGGCAGAAATATTTTCCACTAACGTCTCTCTCATAAGAGAAAGCACATGGTGCCCCAGGAGAGTTACGTCCTCTCTCTAGTCTCAGGATCCCGTCTCGCGGGTGCGAGGCTACGTCCAAATCAATACATACAAGGTAAAATTACATAACGTAATAAGGCAAAGTTACTAAGAAAGAAAAAAAAACTTAAATACTCATGACAAATTTTCTAATTTGTCATGGGTGTTACAAAGCATATGATGTATGTCAAAACTCTGAGAACATTAAATTTTAGATATAATTTAGGATTCTTGTATGAGGTCAGGAACAGACATGCACAATTGCTAAATACAACTCTAAACCATAAACTAAGACTTCACATAAGACTTTGTGATTGCTGTTTATTATTATATATGGGAACAAGTTCTCCTAGACATAGTGGATGATTGATTTCTGGTGTGCTGTCTGGCAAATTTGCAGTTCCTGGATTCCTGCACTAGTCTCTTAAACCTGCCATTTGCTGCCAGACGACTGTTTGATGAAAATGGAAAAGAGTTTTTCACTTTGCAAGTCTTAAAACGTGACCAGATAGTGTTTGTGACGTGTGGAGAGACCTGGACAGACCCAAAACTTACGCGAAAGGAGCAGTATCGCAGACTTCTATTGTCACAGCTGTCATCTGACATTGAGAAAATTCGACAGTACTGTGCCCTTCGTAACCCTAACAGTAAGCATATCCCACCAGTTTTATAAAATGTGGTTTAAAAAATGTTCATGTGATGCACATTTTTAACAAATTATATATGGTTTATGTGGCTGATTGCTGGTCAGGATTGCTGATTTACTTATGAATTCCAGTGTTTACTCATGTTAACGTTTCTCAAAATGTAACTTAAAAACCAGTTGTTACTGCCAGGTGATTTTATTACAGCCTTATTTTGTATTGACCATTTAAACATGAAACATTTCTTTACATTTTTGAAGCAGAACTGCAGAATTTCAAGAAGAATGTAGTTACATATGCTTTATCAATGCTGAAGTGTATTTTTACTTATTTTGCATCTCCTTAGATTATGTTCTGGAAGCTGAAGGAAGGCTCATGCCTGGCGTTAGGCTAGTGGTTAACAAACAGTGGACACAAGATGACAAACCTTCGCTTGAGCAAGTAGTGAGCGCAGGCAATGAGCAGATGTCGGACAGTGATAATGAACAAGGGGAGGAGAATTCTGACCTGTAAGATTCTGATATTTTTGTGGTAGAAAACTACTAAAACCTAGAAAACTAAAGTGATGTACAAGAAAAGCAGGTTTTGTAAGATTCTGAATTGAACTTTTGAACTTTTTCTTGAATTAAAAAACTAGCCTTTGAGATATTTATTTAATATTTTGGGGAGGATCGCCTTCACTGCACAAAACAATCAGAGTATGTTTGTTGTTATTTGCATCTAACTCAATCAGTTCAATTGAAATTTTAGATTTTGAATATAAATGTGAATTTTTGTTATAACCATAACAGAACAGCTCATGAACGAGCACACCTGCAGAGTGATGAACGATACAGCTCACTAAAATGGCCATGGGAACGTGTAGTTAATGTTCAGCATAGCCTTGATACCAGTGATATGGAGGCTCAGAAGTACTCAGACCCAGAACTCTACGAAAAATTCAAGTAAGAATTTATTTATATTTGTCTCAAAAGAAAGCTGTCATTTCTTGTTGTCATCACTAAATTCAGGATAAAAATGTACATCAGCTTTATTCACCTCCCCAACTAATGTGTGTTATAATTTTTCCGTTGGGTAGACTTTTTTTTTAACAGTAAGATCTCCTGGCCAATGAACGTGACCTTTTGTTCTCAAAATTTGAACGCATGATCTGTTGCACTCATTCTGTGACTGATCATAACATAAATTTTGTTAAATTTCAGATTTAAATGTTTTATCAGGTTGCCAATGGAGTTTCTGCATGTCTAAACATTTGTTTCCACAGGCCAAAACCCTCACCACGTATTCAACGGGACACTCTTCAGAGATTTGTTTATGAGGATGGTTATATTGCTTCCAGTTCTAATTCTAGCCTTGTACTGGGAACAACTCAGCAGGAAGGGCGCGTCAGTGAAGTGGTTCTCGTCAAACGGCAGCCAGATGATATCAGTCAACACTGGATTATAGCCCCTAATGGGTAAGTTGTTCGTTTGGACTGCTTGAGATTATTTCATAATAAAATTTGTTCTGGTGGACTTACAAACTCTGCTAATCCTGTAAGAATTCGAGCTGCTTATTTGTTGTCACTTTTAGTTTTACTGTCATTTACTGCCATATTGAAACATGGTGCATAAAATCTTCCATCACATTATATTTCTCTTTGCCCTAATTTGTTTTTTGACCTATCTGCAGTGAGATCTGCTCCCGGTATAAGCAGAAACAGGTTTTGACTGTGGCATTCCCAAGGAAAGTCTGTGAGTCTACAGAACTACAGACTTTTGCAGGCTGCCCTGTAATGTTGCAGTCCAGACGCTCTAATCAATTTGGCCATGCCCATCAGAGATGGCACTACAATGCAGAAACAGGTCTCATCTCTGCTTTCAGCTCAGACCATGCAGACAAAGGTATGCTGGATGATAATTTTTCAGTTTAAAAAATATACAAAAATTGTAGTTCTGCTTTGTAGTTTTTCCCAAAAACATCTACTACCAACAAACTATTCTTTGAACAGATATTGCATCAATGCAACCACGGTAGTTTGCCACAACTTTTAATGGTGGAATTTCTTTTAGTTTTACTTTCTGATTTCAGAAATAACATCTGCCAATAAAGTGGATGTTTGCACTTATGCTGTTGTCGGGTCAACAAAAATTGATCAACCGGTAGGATGTGTGTGTGTGTGTGCACGTCACGTCACATGCATGCCCCTTTGATCATTCACGCATGTATCACGACAATCACATGTCCTTTCACTCAACATCAAACACTAAGCAGACCTGCCACCACACACCCAATGTTCCCAAAAATGTTTACATACACAGCGACTTTTACTAATAACCGTCAGAGGGACAGGAAATTCATGCCCTGGCATGCAGTTCATTTAACACTTGTCTCTTTTACATATAACCACCTTCCAGTTAAAGTTCTGTCTGGTAACACATTAAAAGAATACAATACCATTCATAGTCTTCAGTTCGTTAGCCAGTTAAGGTGAGGTACTCACAGTCTCTGGGGTTTGCCCATCGTCGTACTATGCTTGTGGCGATCTGTGTCAAGCTAAGGAGTGTTTAGGCTGTGGCCAAAATGGTGATCCTTTCATCTCTGCTGCATTAGCATAGAGCTTGCAAGTAGTCACTGTTACCATGACATCCTTGGAAACACATATTCCAGTGGATGAGAAACCCCCCTTGAGGTAACCAGTGGTGAAAAAAAGCAACACAGAAAAAAAGCCCAATACTCCATGGGAAGGGCCAGTTCTTTGACCAAAAGACCTTCAAGTAATTGGCGAGTGATGTCCAATGGTCTCTCTGCCTCACAAGCTGTACCTAAAATATAAAGTATTATTATTTAACGATATGAAACCCCCCACCAAACCACATGATTTTAATGGATAGGAAAGTCAGTATTTGTTCTTACCGGGCTTGGCGGGCAGTCTCCACTTTCCAATGTGCAAACTGATGCAGCAGCTGGCATAAGCTCACACTGCCCTTCACTTCCTTAGCACCTGCAGCTCAAGGTGTCCACCAGGAAAAACGCTGATGTGCATAGCTCACACTATTGATTAATTCTGACCTTGACAGTGCATGAATGGATTTTCTTTTTCACATGAAGGATTTTTGATAGACTGTGTTTATATTTATTTTATACCTTTTGTATTGTATTCCTCTATATTTTTGTCCCTCTGTGGACTGTATATTTTTAATCTGATAAAATTTTGTACACTCACAAAAGCTAGCTGTCAGCTTATAACCAGATATGAGTAAAAAAAAAAAATTGTTTCCTTCAAGTTCATTGTCAGTGATGACCTGTGCATTTAATATTTATTTACTTTAACCAGTAAATATAAAGTTTTCTCTGAAGGATTGCCTTTGTTTGACAATATTTTACCAGGGCTATGAAGCAGAGATGATGTCCGAGGACAAAAAGACATTAAAGCTGAGAGTTTGTGTGTCTTGTGCACGTGCCATGCGGGGACGTCACATGCTTCAGGCCTTGCCACCCAACACACCATTTTCCTGTGCCATGGGTGATGGTGAGGCAAATAATTTGCATGGCCATGTGTGCATTGTATGTACTATGTATTGTAACTTTTCACGGCTCAAACCTTTTCTTTATATTATATCATCATTATTATTGTTCATTTTAGTAAGTGTTCAAAGTCCTGGGGAAGGGAACAGCGGCACGTTCCTGAATATAGTCTCGTGAGCTGCGACATTGACCTGTGTATTACATCACACCATGACGCAACTAAGAAATGGGAGATCTTTGTTTTGAAAAGAAAGATGAAATCTTAGTGGAAGGCATCATGGTGTGATGTAATAGTGGTTGCCACGTACTATTCAACGTGACGATCCATGCCGGCTACAATAGTACAGAAATTAATGTAGTCAGTCGGCATGGATCCCGCAGAGCGATCAAGTCGCCAGGCGATCCTCTTAGCAACCAAGCGGCTAGGAGCTTGATTGGCTAAAAACCTGAGGAGAGAGAGTAGTTAGGCACGGAGCTAGCGATACCGGGCATTCTGCGGCAACCGCAGAGAGATATCAGAGCTATCCGAGGCGGACATTCACTGTGAACCGTTAGCGACTCAACTTATGAGTTCATTCTGAGACAACCCACCATTGAGAAGCGAGTTGTATGGAGACGTCAGTCTCTGCAAACCATTGACACTACTCCTGACAGACTGATTCTGTGGCAAGCAGGTGGGGAAAAAACTGATCGGTACGGTTTTAGCAGGAGTTTTTACTGCACACCATCAGTGTCTCGACTGTAGAGGACAGTTACGGCGGCAGGTCATCGGAGAGAATTTACGGTGACGACAGAAGCTTTGCTGCGAACCGGTATATAGCATCTTCACTACCAAGGGGTATGTCCAACTTTATAAACAATAATTTGGACAAGTTATTGTGACGTCGCTTCGTATTGGATACCGGGTCACCTGTTTGCCTGTTTGGATTATCTGCTCATCGGATCATCTGTCTACCCATTCATCGTACCTTGGAACTATTGGATACCGGGTTACCAGTTCGCCTGTTTTCGATTATCTGCTCATCGGATCACTTGTTCACCCATGCGTCACACTTTCGAACTATTGTATACCAGTTTAATTACCTGTTCACCTGTGTTGAATTATCTCATCTTCAGTTAGGTGGCACTGCCACAGAGATCATATCGTTGACTACCCATAGTTAATCCTGTTTGTTCATTCATTCTTTTTTTTTTAACATTAAACATCGTTGGTCGGCCCTTTTTGTTGAAAAAGGTAGAAGAGTGCCACGAGCGCAGTTACATGAATATGTACATACACGCTCGCACCCACTCAAGAGCACTCTTCACACAAAACGCTACATGTATTCACACAAGAGTAAATGAGTGAGTGTGTATGTTTGAGAGAAAGAGACATCTTGTGTGTGTGTGATTTCATGCACAGAAATTGTTTGTGCTTGTAAGGCTTACCAGATGATATGCTATGGCAAAAAAAGAGAAAAAATATAGGTGACTTGCTAGTCAAGCGACTAAAAATCAGTGAATAAACATTTCTACCCCCACTGACCCATTGAATGAGCTGTCACTTTTATTTTTATTTGGAAAGATCAGCTCAGGAGAAGGACAGATAGGTGAGACAGTGTGTGCAACATTTTAACTTATTATTTCAGCAAAGCGCCTGAAAGTGCCACAGACTGGCAGCTTCCAGGTTCTAAATGGCAAAGTTGACTTGTCTACATTTGAGGCTGAGATCACGCTCAGGTACTGGGCAGACCAGCTCGCAGTTCTTCGCCAAAAGACTAGTACCAAAATTGCCAAAGAGATTAATGCTGCACGTACTGTGACGACAGTCAGAGTCATAGCATACAAGAATGGAGAAGGCAGAATGAGACCAGGAGAGATTATCTGTGGATCTACCATTGAAGGAGTGAGTCTCAAATCCTAACAAGCATTTGTTGAAATAAATATCAGCAATCATCTCCTTTGCACCTTTTCCTTACTTTAAAACATACAGTACAAAGTTTCATTTCAGTGATGGGCACATTAACCTTTTCTTCAACAACTTGAGAATCAGAAATCATGTGGGAACTACAGGGGAAGTCTTTTGAAGTTAATCACGAGGGTCTGAAATAATCTTTTTTTTAAAAACCTACTCATGATGGACTAAAGGAAATGTAAACAGAACAATTATGTCAAGTAAAGCAAGTGCAAAATTGCTTTTCATTTAGAAATTAGAAGTAAAATTGATTTTGTTGAATTTTGTGCTTAGGAATAGCCAAAATTTGCTTTAAAAAAAAAGGCTTATGGAGTGTGACTGATGAACCCAAATTTGTTTGGTTCCAGATTCTTTTCCAGTGCACTCAGCGTCTTGGACTCAACACCAGTGCAAGCAAATTATTTGCAGAAGATGGGACACTTTTATTGGATGTGGATGATATTGTTAGCTGGGCCATGAAAACATATCGTGCACTGCTTGCAGAGAAACTGGAGTCCATGCTTCAGAAGGAAGAGAAGAAAAATGACATCGGTAAATCACTTAGCTTCCTTTCTTTCTGTTCGACTAGTTATCTTAAATAAAGTGCACATGTTTAAAGGTGTTTGTGTGAAAAATATACATATACAGTTTAAAATGTGCATATGTATATAAAGCTATGCTTTTAAAGATGAGGGACTTAAAGGTTCTTTTCACTTGCCTCTTGTTTTAAATAATAGACATAAAAAGCTGTAAAATTTCTACCTAGATAATCGACAACAAGAAAGGATGGACATGCACCATTCAGAAGTACAAGAAGGAGATGAACCAGATTTTCCTGCCCAAGATGCAGAATATTTTGAAGATAATCAGGAGGCTTGTGAGTCAGAGGGTATGTAGTCATCCTTTTGACAAAAGAAATATGTCTGCTTTAATAATGTTCACCCAAATGGAAAATTTGTGGAAACTTAACACAAAAGATATTTTTTCGCTTTTAGGTGTGATTTATTAAAAACGTTTTTGTTGAACTACTAAACAAGTGTATTTATTACATAATTTTATGATTTTAAATTACAGAAGTTGATACAGTGGAGGCTACAAAAATGGCTAAAAGACAAGAGGAACTGCTTAGTAGGGTGGAATTTCCTTCTCTTGAAACTGTTCTTCGTTATCCTGTTGAAGTGTGGGTCTCCAGTGGGAAAAATTTTGTTCCACCTGAAGGTACCCACTGACAATTTTTAACTGATAGAAGTTTTGTAGAATTAAAATGTGGCTTTACTCTGTGGTCTGTCATGCTTATTTTACTATGTTGTCAAGAGTTGTACCAAGTGATTACAAAAAAATGGCTTGTAATTTTACATAATTTCTTTTTTTTTTTATATGAAACAGTGGTTGAATCCAAGGAAGTGAATCGCCGTAAGAAGCGTGCACTTAGGGCACAAGTGTGCTTGGAGCTGGATGTTGAGAAACACGTGCTTCGTCAGATGAAAGGTGAGAATGACAGATATTTATGTTTATTAATTTTTTTTACATTGTCATCATTAGATTATCATTCAGATTATCATTATTTTAAAAAATATTGCTTTTTACATGCATTTGTCATGATGGGAATACCCTGGTCACAAGGGCATGTCTTAAAAAGACACTGAAGTAAACCAGCTGCTTTACTGTTTATGAACATTTATTGTCCAAGGACTGTGGTATCTGCACAATGAATTTTGTTTATTGCATTTAAACAATAAATAGTTCATGTGGTAAGTATAGTGAGCTCCTCAAGTGTTTATGAAATCTAACTTTATAGAATTAAGTTATTGTTTACTTCATGCATAGTCTTTACACATGAAATGTAAGGGACATTGTTTTGATCTCCTTTATCCTTGAAATTTACCCAATATTGTACTTGAGTGTGTCTTCCATAAGGATGAAAAATAGTTTATTATTTGAAGGGCGCCGTTTTAAAGACCTGAGTCCTGGTGCATATCGCTCAACCCTGAGTTCGCAACAGCCAGTAATCATAGAAGGGCATTGGCAAGATATCACTGTAGAGGAGCAGGTTAAGAATGAGACATTGCAGAAGCTTCAGGTATGTGTTCATTCTTCTGTTTATGCATGTGTGTGTGTGTGTGTGTCTTCTTGTGCTTACCCATTAATGCCTTCTGCCACACACATATCCACACATATGCATATATGAGTAAATCACTAATCTTCCTACAGCCAAAATACAAATAGATTAATCTGCACAAATCTGCCTAAATTGTAATAGATGCTTATCTTGGGACATGGTATGGTTCAGAAATGGTGTTTAGAAACAAAAATGTTTGGCTTAAGATCACTTTGTAATATTGTGTGCTTCATCTTGAGAGTTGAAGTTTATGTCTACCAACATCGAATGCATTTTATTGACCTTTAGCTGATGTTTTTCGAGCAGATCCACCTTGATGAGCTCCAGAAGAACCAGAAACAAATGACTCACATGATTGGCATCAACATGGAAGGGTCTCTATACAAGCAACCTTTAATGGTGAGCTTAATGGTGTTTTTTGTTTTTATAATTTTTTTCCCATGGGGAATCTGTGATGTAGGAAGGTTGCCAGAAAATATAGAAATGGAATTAATCTATTTATCAGTAAATTACTTGTCCTTTTTACCAGTTAAAGAATCCACACCTTTCAATCCTGTGTGACTGCCTAGGCTGCTGTCTTGATTTCTTCGTACTGTACCAGATGACATGACTATAAGGAGATATCGCCTTCCAGCTACCCAAATCCAGTTGTGCAAACTTGCAAGGCAAGAAACACTGCCTCCCAAGCACTAGGACGCTGCTTAGCCCCCACCCCCACCCCCACCGCTGCCTGCCCCGGTAGTGAGCACTCTTCTCCAGTTATTGCCCGGCTGTGATCGAGGTTGGTCGCGGTGTTTAGCTACCCTTCTTGTGAAGTTTTCTGAGTGCTGTGCCTTCTGTCATGGATAGACCGTGTTCTGTTTGTGGCTCAACGAACTCTCCTGCTAATTCTCATGGGAGGTGCCTTGACTGCCTGCCATGTTCAGCTAACCGACCGTGTGATGTTTGCCGCTCGTGGTAGGAGGACCGTTGGTAGCAGCGGTTATTCGCAACGAGCCGTGACTTCGAAAGAAATGGCCGCGTTTGGCTAAGTGTGATGTATCGGTAATAGAGAAAAGACGGACAAAGAAGGTAAGATTAGACAGCCAGAAGTGCCCTGCGCTTCACAAGTTCGTGGCGTTTCGCCGCGACAGAGTGCAGAGCAGGGTGCGTCAGAGCTAAGTTTTGAAAGCTTGTCTGCCCTCCCCCCTCCTTCCCCCTGTTTGACTATAATGAACAGTAATAGGGCAGGGGTTTCAGGACCGGCGTTAACAGGGGTTCCCCTGTCCGGAGGGCCGGGTCAGCCTGTCAGCTGGACTCCATGGGTTGCTGCTCATACAGGAGAGGGGATGCCTTTTTTGTTTCCCTTTCCCTATATGCCTTTCTGGTCTCTCAGTCGTCCGGGGGCCCCCTCCCCCTACGGTTGTGTCAGGTAATGTGTGTCAAGTCGGAGCAGCCTGAGTCGGACGCCCCTTGGGAGTTGTCACAGGAAAAGGTCGAGGCCCTCGGACCCGGAGGACGGGAAGGAGGCGGAAGTAGAAAACAGTAATGTACATTTAGATTTAGGCGGTTAACATCATTTATAGAACCTTGGCGGCGGACAGATGCCCGCAGGGAGGAGCACTAAGTGTGACAAAAGACTCACTATGTGCAGCGGCGGACAGAGACAGAGTAGATCTTGGGCCGAAGGTTTTGCCCTCTGCCCCGGTTTTTCTGCATCTCCTGGAAAGCAAGCTGACAGGGTTAAGCATTTCAGGTTTTCTGGAACCATCCCACATGCCGCATTGTGGGTGGAGAGAAACTTGGTATGATAACCACGCACTGGAGTTTCCGTTTGAAAAGACAAAGATATAGACTTCCTTTCATCAGCTTCGCCTATTCACCCCGACACTCCCACCCGTCAAGTCGGGGTGTCACTGCAGACCCATCGGGCACAGTGGGAGACTTTTCAGACCACAGACACATGAGTCTATTCAGTCATCAGGGGGGGGGGTCTGAGACTGTCTTTTCAAGACAGACCACCTTGTTCTCTGTCGCCAGTGTGGACACCAGTGCCAACAGACGGAAGGCGTGGTCACTGCGAAGCGAGATCAAGACCCTGCTGGGGAAGAAGGCCATTCAGAAAGTGGAAAGAAGGGATCTGCCAGCCTTCTACTCCATCCTGTTCTTAATGCCAAAGCCAGGAGGAAACTGGAGACCGATCCTGGACCTCAGCAGGCTTAATACCTATCTCTGCCCTCCTCGATTTGCTATGGAGACCGCCAGATCAGCGAGAGCGCCGGTAGCAGTCGGCAATTTCGCAGTAAGTATAGATCTAAAGGATGCCTATCTAGAAAACCATGTTCCTATGCATCGATCAGCGTACCGCTACCTGCGTTTCGCCTTTGAGGGCAGAGTGTACCAGTTTGTGGTGATGCCATTCGGCCTGTGCCTGGCGCCTTTGGCTTTCACCAGGATTATGGAAGCGGTACTTACCGCTTTCGCATGAAGGCGAAGACAACGGTGTCCGCTTACCTGGACGACCTTCTTTTACAAGGCCAAGACAGGCAGTGGGTAAGGTCAGACCTGAAGGACCTGATGACAATTTTGACAGAACTGGGATGGATCATCCATCCAGAAAAGTCCTATCGAACTTCAAAACATGAGTCTGTCCACCTGGGCATGAGGTTTCAGACCCACCTCAATCGGGTCTCCCTTCCAGAAGCCAGGTGGGGGCCTATACAGGACATGATCAAAGGGTTCCTAGAGGCAGACAAGCGCACAGCCTGGGAGTGGCTACGACTCCTGGGGGTTGCTGAATGCGGTGGCAGACCTGTTGCAGTTGGGGAGGCTGTGCATGAGGCCTATTCAGATGGCGCTATTGGCACACTGGAGACCAACCGCAGGCCGACTTGAGGATTAGATCCCAGTGGGAAGAGAGGTCAAGTGTCACCTGTCAGCTTGGCCAGACAACAGTTGGCCAGACAAAGGGGTTCCCCTCAGACCTTCACCCGGATTTTTCTTTATGTACAGAACATAAATGTACTAGAGCTGCTGGAAGGTTGGGGAACACTCCAGGCCTGGCTGAGTGTCGTACAAGAAAGTTTTTGGTACTGTCAGACAACTCAGCAGCAGTCTCGTATTTACGGCGTCAAGAGGGCACCCTGTCACCAGAACTGTGCCTGCTAGTCTGGAGAATGCCATGTTGGTGCCTAGACCAGGGGATTTCGCTGAGGGCTCGTCACATTCCGGGGAGACTCAATGTGATAGCAGACGCACTGAGCAGGAAGGGTCAAGTACTTCACTCAGAATGGTCTCTGCATCCGGCCACTTTTCAGCAGATGTGTCAGACCTTCTTTCGACCCCTGGTGGACCTGTTCGCTACCAGGTGGAAAAACAAGCTGCCGACATTTGTGTCTCCAGTGCCAGATCCTTTGGTCTGGGCAGTGGATACCTTGTCTGGATTGGGACGGTCTTCTGGCTTATGCCTTTTCCCCCGTCAGTGCTTCTCCCCAAGGTGTTGGCGAAGATCTGGGGGGGCCAATGTCAAGGTCCTTCTGGTGGCACCCCCTGAACTGGTGCAAGTCCTGGAGTTCAGGGTTGGCAGATCTGTCCACGGGCATACCAAGCAAACTTTCGGCTCTCCGGAAGTTACTGAAACAGACTCTCTCTCAGGTCTTTCACCCGGTGCCAGTCGCCCTGAACCTTCACGCCTGGGTGTTATCAGGCACTCCATCAGAAGCAGAGACTTCGCTAGTGAGCCAGTGGCTCGCATCGCTGCTGCTCGAAGGCCCTCCACTATAAAAGTGTACGAGGGTAAATGGAGAGTTTTTCAGAGGTGGAGGAGAGACCAAAACTCAAGTTGACTGATAGGTCACCGGCGAGGGTCGCAGATTTCCTCCTTTGGTTGTTTCACTCTAGATCTCTGACACCCATGACCATCAACGGCTATAGAGCTATGCTGTCTGACACTTTCAGACATCTAGGCCTGTGGGATCTGGGTTCGAACAGAGACATTCCTGCCTTACTGGCTAACCTCTCCCTAACTAGACCGGTGACCTGCTCTCTTTTTCCCGCTTGGAACCTGGGTTGGGTCCTGACGTTTCTGAACTCCAAGGTCTTTGAACCCTTGACTAGGCCATCCTTCAAGTTGCTTACTTGGAAGACCTTTTTTGGTCGCCAGGACCACGGCAGCCAGGGTGCTGGAGATTCATGCCTTTTCGGTAGACCCCTCTTATTTACAGTTTAGAGGGGATCGATCTGTGTCCATGCTTATCCACCCAGGATTCTTGGCTAAGAACAGGCTACCTACCCTGGGACCACACGAGGTTGTCATTCAGCCTCTCCCTAGAAGGGGGGCTAGGGACATGGCTAGACTCCAGGACCCAGTCAGAGCGCTAAGGAAGTATATTAAGAGACCTGCACCTTTCAGGAAAAGTTAGTCCAGATTGTTTTTACCTCTGAGTTATTTTAGCCCTGACAATAGCAGCCTGGATAAAAGGGGTTATCAAAGCAGCCTTTGTAGCACTTTCCCCTTCAGCAGCCACATTGGTGCCGGCTAGGGCTCATAAGGTTAGAGCAGTAGCAGCTAGCCTAGCCTTCTCCAGTAACGTAGCGTTATCTGATACTATCAAAACGATTGGATAGATGTCAGAGTCTACCTAATGTAGATTCTACCTAGAGACTTAGCTCCACATGTGGACTTCTTACACGCTATTGGTAACGTCTTGGCGGCTCAGCACGTGGCAGGTGGTTTGGCCTGCTCGGCCGCGTGTGGTAAACCTGAGCTGACGCTTGTGGCGGCCTCCCAGCTTACAGCCCGGCTGGATTTGGGGTAGGTAAAGAATTTTAGTATTGTGTTCTAAGGAACTGGTTGGAAGAGGAACACTCCCTCTGCCTTTTATTTAGTCTCCTTATAGTCATCTGGTACAGTACGAAGAAGAAATACCATTTTTGGTAGTAAAATTTCTTTCTTCGATACATGACAGCTAGCTCCCTCCCGCCTTCCCGCAGTGGCGTCAGACTCAGTCTAGGCAAAAACTGGAGAAGTGGTCACTAGCGGGGCAGGAAGGGGTGGGGGTGTGTCACGAACTTCCCGCGGACATGCGCCCTCTTTCTATTAAACAACACGAGATCGCTTCAGTTCAGGACGGCCCTTCCCGGACAAATACTTATACAAAAACGTCAAGTGAAATTGTTCAAATACAAGAGACTGCAGCTAGGCAGTCCAGTCATTATTCAGTACAAAGTTTAGTAAAAACCAAATAGTACAAAATACTGCTACACAAGCAAAAAACGGCAATACTAAAATCGCACAAGCCAAATTATAGCAGTCACTAAGAACTGCACACACAAGGTTACAACAGTCACTAAGAACTGCACACACAAGGTTCCAGCAGTTACCAGACCGCACACAGGAAGTCTTCAGCAGTCACTAAAACTGCGCGCACACACACACACAGGTTACAGCAGTTACCGGACCGCACACAGGCAAGTCTTCAGCAGTCACTAATACTGCGCACACACGCACACACACACACACACACAGGTTACAGCAGTTACCGGACCGCACACAGGCAAGTCTTCAACAGTCACTAACACACACACACACACACACACACTCACACACAGGTTACAGCAGTTACCGGACCGCACACAGGCAAGTCTTCAGCAGTCACTAATACTACACACACACACACACACACTCACACACAGGTTACATGCAGCAGTTACCGGACCGCACACAGGCAAGTCTTCAGCAGTCACTAAAACTGCATACACACAAGTTTACCGTAGCTACTAAAGCCGCCTCAGTTACTAATTATGTTCAACACCACATAATCAACTGTCACTTGAGTTTAAACAATGATGGCTATTCGCTGCTACAAACGTTCAATATTTGAAAGATACCTACTTTCCTTCTCAAAGTGTTTCTAAAATTTTCAGCGTCTGAGATTTAAATCAAAAGTTCTGCCTCAACACCCTGTAAAAGAAGGTGGAGAATGTCAACGAGGGCTCGAAACCTCCCTCTAACTTGAATATTTTCAAAAGAAAGTCTTACTTTCTGTACGCCGTGTCTCGTGGAAGTTCGGCGTCCCCGATAGCTCACGTGTTTGCCCTGCGTCAGAGGTCCCCCGGACGTAACGGTGCTGTGCATAATGGACGTGGATATCTTCAGCTCGCTACTTGGGTTAACGAATACCGCGACGGCCCTCCCCTCTGTCGGTGGGTTGTCGTCGCTGAAACAGGTGATGGTGGAACACAGTCGCTCGACAGTCTGAAGCGCTGATTGACTCGTACCGCCATTCTCGCCAGCTCCGGTTGTCTCTGGCAATCTTCCGTCAGCTTGGCGCTTGTTCTCCGCACACAGCAGCAGAACGGCGTAGAATCTTCAGCAAACTACGTATAACCGCCCGGCGACAGTAACAGAAGCCTGACACCTTCAGCAGCAGCTCGGCTTTAGCAAAAATCAGCAAACTGTAGCAGCAGCAGTCCACTGGCTGTTGTTGTTGTTGTTTATTTAGTTGGACAGTGCTTCCACCTTGGGGTGATTTCGCACTATGGGGGGAAAGGGAGGGGGGAGGAAACCGGAGTACCCGGAGAAAACCCCCGCCGCCCAGCCCTGCGAACAGGTGTCACATACAGAGAGTGTCCCGAGACGAGATCTGAACCCTGAGCCGCTCACTGCAGTGGTGACAAGCGAGTGTTTTAACCACTACACTACCGGGGGCCCTTAGTCCACTGGCCGCTTAAGGTCGGGCTTAAATACCCTGAGACCATGTGAGCACTGCCTGACCCGCACGTGGAGTTCACAAATCTCCTGGCCCACGGTTTCCACGAAATACAGTGACAGGTCAACAACAGGTGCGAACCTACCCCCATCCCCACTCTACACTCTTATCCCCTACACTGGCCTACAGGGTGGGGGTGGGGGCTGAGGAGCGTCCTAGTGCTTGGGAGGCACATGTTTCTTGCCCTGCAAGTTTGCACAGCTGGATTTGGGTAGCTGGAGGGTGATATCTCCTTATAGTCATGTCATCTGGAAAGTACTCGAAGAAAGAAATTTTACTACCAAAAATGGAATTTTTCTGTACTGTAGATGTTATGATCTCTAATGAATGCTAACAAATCTTTGATTGTGTTTTTTCAGAAAAGGATCTTTGTGTACAAAAATGGCGACAGTACTGACCATGCTGTGATGATCTGGGGAGAATCTCTCACACAGCTTTTAGAGAATTCTACCCTCAAATTAGGTCTGTGGAAGCCAGCCAAGAAATTCTACACTGAAGAAGGAAAGAAAGTGAGCTCGCTAGAACAAAAGCTGAGATACAAGTCCATTACCTATTTATGTAACTTGTAATACACTGACATAATGGTGAAAACTTGACTAGAGTCTCTCTTTTCCACTCATTTCCTTGAAAGTCATGGCAAAATGCAGAACATGGGAGGCAGCTACTTGCATTTACAGAAATGTGTATTACAAAATACAGAATCCTGCAGTGCAGAAAGTTGTAATAACTGCACTGTAATGTGTGAAATGTTCACTGTGTTTTTCAGGTTGAGGCTTTTGATGACATTACATCAGAGCAACTGATTTGTGTGTCTACTGGTAAAAGTTATATACGCCCAGTGTCACAGAATAGTATAGTGGAGATTCGGGCCAACTGGGGCCGTGCTCGCAAGCAACATGGTCCACAGGCAACTGATATATGTGTCACCGTCAGCAAAAATCCTAATGTAGATGTAAGTTGAATGCTAACATTGTCCGTCATTATTTTTTGTGTGGCTTTTTTGCCTTGCTTGATTTTAGGATCTGATGTAAAATAAGATTGTTTCGAATGTTTACTGAGATACTTCTGTTCTTATCTTCAGAAACTGAATTTGGTGTCTTGTCTCCCCTTTGTTGAAACCTAAGAGTTATTATGAAATTTCTCTTTTGTTTTATTAACCTAGTAGCAAACTGGATAGAATGTCAGTGTATGTCATCAGCATTTGACTGGAATGAAGAACAAACATGCCTGCTTATTGCTTCCCCTCACAGAAGATGCTAAGCAGGTGTTGAGATTATAATATAATAATAATAATATTATATTAGAGAAAATCAAATGAGCATGAAGCATTTGCTGGTGCACAGCAGACCATCATATAGATGAGATCCAGAATCCAGAATGTTTCTCTCCACAGATCACAGAATGCTATTCTCCACAGATTTAAGGCATTCAAATACATCCAATGAATTTTGTTGTCGGGACTGATAAGTTAACAGCTTTTGTTGACATGACTGACTAGATAACAGTTTTTGTGTGAATTTCCTCTGCTTCCTTCTCTCTTTAATATTGTGTTCTTTCATTATAAGTTTGTTTCATATGACATTATAATAAGAATATTGATGGTAATCATCTTGAAATCTTTATTTTATGGTGGCATCATGTTTGACTTGAGAGTTCTGTTTTGTGTTCAAGGTTGATCCATTTGGTCCACCTGGTCTGGCGCTTACCCTGACAGACAGCCAAGGCCTTAACAAATCAAGCACTGTATGATGATTGTTCATGTGAACCTGCCACTGTTAAAGTCTGTGCTGAATTATTTATGAAGCATGAAACTGTTGCTCTATAATAAGTGGAAAAAAGAAATATTTAGCATAAAGGTTTTACTTTAAACCATATTTCTTTTAACCTCTCGATCCATGATGACAAGTAACTGGTCATTATAGTGTTTGCCTGTGAGCAAAATGATTTTGAGATCATATCACATTCACGGATCACACCTAGCCCTTGTCTTTCTTTTTTGAACTATTGTAGCTCCACCTGCTGAGTAGCAGGTCTCTTTGCTCTGCACACATTGGCCTATTTTCTGTTCCTCATGAAAAGTTTCAAAAGCTAAGGCATTGCTTGTTTTTTTTTTAATGGGTGCCACCATTTGGAATTACATGCCCCTTCAGTCTCTGGATTAAGTCAGGTTTAAAAGACATTTTTTCCATCTTGTTTCTGCTTTCCCAATATCCTGTGTGCTTTGTCATTGAGTTGCGATCTCTGTTTTTCTTTATGTTCACTTCTTAACATGTCTTCTTAGCCATTGGACTGTGCATGAACTTCCACAGTGAGGAATCAGCATGTTCTAACTTAATAATGATAAAAACAATGAAAGAAAAATGGTGATATATTTTGAATCCTGCACAATGACTTTTTTGTGTTAAAATTTTTATTTTTAGGGCATTTAGTGCATTTTTGAGGCAGCATGTCAAGATGTTTTGCTGGGTAGCAGGTACATTGTGATATGTAGAAGTATTGTTTGTTGTAAAATGGGAGATGGGGGTGGTGGTGGTGGTGGAAAGAGAGAAGGAAGAGATGGATGGAGGGGGGAGGAAAAGGTGAGGGAGATAAAGGGAGAGGTGGGAGAGATTTGACCTTTGTGGTGTTTCAGAAAAGTGACTGTGATAGTACATGACTATTTGTACAATATTTTTGAAGTTAAATTATCATCATATACATGTATAGCCACAGCAATGGATTATACACAGGAGCTGTAAATGTCTAGTCATAAAGATTTTGATCATCACCTATTTTCATCAGAAAATGCAGTTTGCTTTTAATGACCCAAAATTGCTTATTTTATCCGCTATCTTGCTATTTAACATGATTTCATTATTATCAATTGCTTCAGATATGTCAAGCTATAAATGTAGAGAAAAATTGATTATTTGTGAAAAGTTCAAGAGCACGAAGTAAATCCTGATAAAATTTAGCCATCATGCAAATGAAGTCTAAAGTATTCCTGTTTAAAAAATGTAATAAATTAATCATATTTGATACATTTATTAAACTTCAGGGTGAGGACTTAAAAACTAGTCACCTGAAGTGAGGACATTTCTATTCATTAATATTTTTCTACCTGGTACTAAGTTCTATTATTTAAATGTTTTATGTCAAAGATGTTAAGGTCCTATTATTATAGTTAGTCATAGAAAATGCACCACTTTTATGACAGAAGACAACTTCATTAATCAAGATTTTTAAAAATCAAGTTTCTTCATTTGAATAGGAAATTATAATTACTTCATTTGCTTGTTTTGTATGGCAGATCATTATTTTGTTTTTGTTACAATTGCTATTCTGTTTTTATATACCAGCATCATATCTGACTTTTATTGTAGAATAGGATATTTATAACAAACTTTTGTGATATATAATTTATTTGCTGATTTAGACATTCCTTTTGTGTTAAGAATAGCATCATGAGATTTTATTACCATAAATTATAATCTTATTTTGAGCTTTTTTAAAAGGAACATTTAGTCACTTTACACCATTAAATACATTAAAAAATACATTTTAAAGCTATACAGAAAGTAAAATAAAAGTGTGAAAAAAACCCCAAGGAGTTACCATTGATGTCTTCATAATTTATCATGGTATTGTAGACAGATTGCCAAAGATTTTTGCTCCATTTCATAGTGATTTTTTTTAAAATTTTGAGTTGAAATGGTTGAACTTTCCTTGTGAGAAAGGATGGAGGCTATAAGTATACATACGCGATGATAATCTAGAACACCGAAGGAATTAAGAGCAACAAACTCAAAATGATTATAAACCACGCTTTTGTTGTCCCTTTCACCGGCATGTGAAAAAAATATTAAAAAGAAGAAAGCGACAAATCAACTGTATTTTGAAGAAATTTTTTGGGGTTCTTTCAACATTTGAACTTTTGATACACGGTGGAGCTTAACGTGAGTGGCTGCAGCTTGTTTATGAAAGATTGCAATCAGAGAACTCTTTTGTTCACAAAGTAAAAAAGGTCCATCGCTTTCTTCTTTGGGTTCTGTTTTAGTAGGAATTAAGGCCAGTTCTACCATTAGGCGAACAAGGCAGTCACACGGAGTGGAAGGTGGGCGCAAAAATGGCCTGCCGTTTTTTGTTTTAAGCGATGAATAATGTTAAGCAAAAATATTTTCATAGAAGACATTAGGACACCTTTCCTCAGCTTGTAGGCTGACTTCACCACGCGAGTTTCTCAGTGCATGTATTACAGGAAAACTCCATCGTCCGAAGGAGCATTTGAAGTGACCAGCTAACCAGCGGAAAAGTGGACGGTGGACGAGGGACAGTGGAGGGGCGGCCTTGGTGGATGTGGAAGGTCGGAGCGAATCCCTAGGATGGATGGGACCACATGCCAGCCTCACCTTTCCGTCTTCTTTCCTAAGTCGGAAAAAGTTCAGGGACAACAACACTTAAATTTGCTTCGCATGTTTATCTTTTAATTCGAATGACCATAAAGTACGTTTCACGGTGTGAAACTGCTAAACACAAGACTTGTTGTACCCAAACAGAAGGAATCCTTGGGGTGGGCTGATCAGAGTGGTACTCTGGTATGGGAGCTTGTCGTGTCTCTGAGAAGCTCTTGCGTCTTTGGTCTCTATATATTTCCCACTCAATTTGTCACCATTACCACTAACAAGATATTCGCATACGACAGGGATCGAGTACTCCCCGTCACACAGGAAACCTGTTGAAGTAGCCAAGGGTAAATATCCCTATACTACTTTGTAAGTAATGTTGGCTTCAGTTCAGACAAAAGCACATTTAAAAAGATCTTCAGCTGTTGCATTCTGATCAACATCTAAACATCTGCAGCACCAGCGGAATCTCTACCTCAACTTTATCGACTTTAAAAAGGCGTTTGACAGAGCCTGGAATGAGTGGCGATGGCATGTGATGTGAAAATTCAACATCGAAGAAGGCCTTGTTCAAATCATCCAAGAGTTATAAAGGAGCTTAAAGGGCAACACAAGTGCAACATTTTTTCTTCATGATGGGGTTAAATTTAGTTTAAAATCATAACTCCAATAATATGAGTACATAATTATACTTACTTTTCAAGCCTTCAGACATCGGCATTCTCACCTGCCACTAAGAAAACAGAGGAAAATTACTCTACTGGAGAGCTCAGTTGCACGGACATTGCATTCTATGCTGTATTATTATTCAGTGTTACTGACATTTGAGTTTATTTTTCCATGTGTATTGTTAATAATTAAAAATATAAACACATTTCAAATGTGCGTTTGTCTAAGTTAAAGTACTGTAATTTTTTATTTGTTAGAATTTCCAGCATTTCATTTTTATTTTATAGCTACAACTGACTGTTTATAACAATTTTTACCATTAAAAAAATAATGATGTAACAAAATTTGATGCATATTTATCGATGCAAAACTCATGTTTTTTTTCATTCAGATGCTTGCAAAATTTACTGTTTACTTTCTCGCACATGTCCCCGATTAATATCCTCATATGTTTGTCACATCCAAATATCACTGGAATATGTTTTTATGATACTTTATGCTCTATTTCCAGCGATTATTGCTGAGCGCTCGTGTTACCCTCTAATAAGCGCAGTACTACTGGGAGGCTTATATTCTTTCAAACAACACTGAGTGTCCGTTGAGGGTGCTACCCTATCGCCTGTACTATTCAACACCTTGGAGAACATTGTGCGACAAACCCCCTTCAAACATCACGCCTCCATTTCCATCCGTGGGAGGACCGTTTGCAGTCTGCACTTGTATTGATATGAGGGCAGGCACCAATAACAAACTGCAAGACCCTACCAACAAAATGACGGATAATGTAAATCAGGGGTGGGGAACCTTTTTTCCTCCAAGGGCCATTTTCATATTTATAACATCATTCGGGTGATATACAAAATTATCTACTTAAAGATTAGCCAGCTCTGTTTGGTCAAGCTGTAGTTTCATCACAGTGTGTTGACACTTTTCCGACGAGTACAATCCCAGCCTGCCTGGCACTACTGTCCTCTGAGTAACCCAATCCGCCTTTTCGTAATTAGGTGCGCGAAAAAAAATGCTCTACTACCATGAAAATCATGGTGAAAGACCTGTTTGGAGTCCATAAATATATGTCTATAATTTAAACGTTCCCAGAGGAGACAGTATAGTAACAAAACCTTTTTTTCCTAATGGACAAATTTCTGTTTGTGGTTGGGCAGTGAAAGTGCATTAATATTAATAATAATAATTTTTTTAGTACAAACATATATCCTCTTTATGGAGGAGTTCATTACATTTACAAAGTATCTACACACATGCTACGCGCACAGACATGCTTGCACATCCACAAATACTCTCAAAAACCCAAACGGATTTTTACCAACCAAAGCTTTTTCATTTGCTTATCTTTTGGAAATCCATCAACAGATAGTGTTGGACACTTGTAGGGGAACTGTACACTAAGATACACA